>RXIC02000430.1:0-89830 GCA_003952965.2 Morella rubra | reverse complement strand
AGTCTGAAAAAATTGTTCTTTGACAGCAACTACTCAAATTCAACATATCTCAAAAACACATACAATATAAAAATTGACCAATTAAAATGGGTAAAGGTGTTCAAGTATGCTTAGAGATATTATAGAATAGACCTTGATCTTTAAAAAATACATTTTCTTAAAAGAGATTTTCGAATGTAAAATCTAAAGTCTTTAAAAACTTAGAGACTTTGTTATCTTCAAAATCAAAATGGATTGTTTGTAAAAACAACCTTAGGCTAACACCCGTTAGACAGCTAGGGAAAGTGCGAGGACTGTCTGTAAGTCAGGAGCTGGAAGCCTGAATTGACCCGATGACTGGACTCCATTGCCCGGTGATGGCCAGGGGACTTCTATTGCCCTGATGAACACAGTAATTTGCCTGGGAAATACCGGGACGATCTCTGTAAAAACAGATAACCTGTAGGCCTGGGAAGACTTGGGATAAGTCCTATAAAACTAGGGAGACCTGTAGCCCTGGGTACCTGGGACAGGCTTTGGCAGACTCGGTATAAACCTGGCTAATCTCCAGGCCACATACTCAGCTGCTGATGCCCGGTCTTTTTGGTCAGGCGTCGCCTCAAGTCTTATATTTTTAATATTCTTAAGCTTATTACCCCCTTTTACTCATTTTTACCCCAGCTTCCACTCACTGTCTACCCGATGTCTCTCCCTCCTTCTACTCCTGATTTGTGCCGCCACACACACTTTTACTCATCTTTGACTCTTGTTGAAGAAAACTATTGTTCAATCATCCACTACGGTTTGAAAAGGTAAGATTCTTAACTTTTCTAGCTTTGTCTTTATATTCTATATAAATTTTTTATTGGTTGGTGGTCTTATGACCTTGTGGTCCCATATGATGGGTTCAGTATCAAATTTTTTAGATCTGTGTGTTTCTACTTATATTTTGCATAAAATTTCTTATGGGTTTTACTGTCAAAGTGATTTTAATGAGATTTCTTCAGTACCCATTTCTATTGAACTTTCTTTCGGCAGATTTATCATTTTATTGAAAATAAAAATAAATATGATAAATCTTTTGACATCCTGCGTATATAACACTTCTATTTGTCAAATTAAGTCAGATTAAGAGTTTTGCTTAACTTCTGATAATGCTATGCAGGAAATATAGTGTACTTATCTTCCTTGTCATAGTAGTTTGTTGGGGAATATTATATGTTGAGGGGGAGTAATACTCTGAATTGCCTGAAGTAATTTTTATTATGACGTGAATGAAGTTGCTGATTGATGAAATTTTTGAAAGTGTTAATTTCTTTTCCAATTTTTGTTCTATTTATATCTGCTGAACTAAGTTGGTCTGTTTTGATGAAAAATTTTAATTTTTCTCGTGATGTGTTTTGGCCTCCTTCTTGACAAAAGGGGGAGAAGAAGTTGCTGTTCATGTGTTTCACTTTTGAGAATTGATAAAAGGGGAGAAGGTTGCTTCACTGAAGTAGTTACAATGAAAGTACATAATTGATAAATTGATAAAAGGGGGAGAAGTTGCTACTTGGCTCAGGGGGAGAAGACTTGTGAACTTTTCAGTTTTGATTATCATTGTGAAGTTTCTATAAGTTGTGCTGATAGAAAGGAGGAGATGACCTCCTATGGTAATGCTTATCTCAGGGGGAGATTGATGTTTAACTTTAATGCTTATGTTATTTCATTTGATAATTTGAACTAACTCTGACTAATGTCTTTGTGAGTTATTGTGTCTTTGTTGAGATTGCTGTGCAAGTTAATAAAATCTTAGGAATAATGTTTAGCCTATGTTTAGAATAGGTTGTGTGTCTCTTTGTAAATAGTTCTGTGGTGTTGATCACAGAACTTATGTCATTAGGGATGGTTTTGTTTTATCATGAAGTTCGCCAAAGGGGGAGATTGTTAATGTATTTTTAGTTGGCATAAAAACTTCATGACGTGTCTTAGTTATTCTGAGATTCGTTTTAATGAAGTCCTGCTCAAGTCCAGCGGTTCAACAGAATTGGTGATCGTCTGGGAATGGTTACAGTTTGATTGAAGTCTGGATATAGTTTGCTTACACGGAGCTGGCGCTTTGATGTTTTGAAGCCTCGGAAGTTTGTTCCGAGTTCTTCCAAGTTTGATCAAGATTGACGAAAGTCTGTTATAACATTTTAAAAGAAGCGCCCAAGATTCAAGAAGTCTTGAAACTTCGTGAATCCCTTCCCCCCTTCAAAGTATAAAAATCATTTTCTCTCATTCATTCAACACGTTCCTTGAAATCATTTTGAGAAATCTAGCTATTGAGAGCTTTGATGAAATATTCCTTGAAACTGTTTCTATAGTCTGTTCTGTGTAAACTGAGAGCAAACCCTGCGAGAGTTTCCTTTCCCTTATCATCTCAGTTTGGATTTCTATCACCAAGATAAACCTTGATTAAGAAGGTTAACTCCAGAGGTTGCTGGAGATCTACCAAGGCTGGGTGTTCCAGTTGTGAAGAAGCCAATTGCACGAGGGTGTGTGGAAAGATTGGCTTGGCTGTAAAGTTTGGTTTTTCGGGATCAAGAATTTCAAACGGAAGAGGAGTTCCTCGTTTCCCTGCAAGAGGCACTGGATGTGGTATTCTTAGGTAAGGTAACAATAGAGTTAGACTAACAACGGGGTGTTGGGTAGTTTATTGATCACCGTGTACCGAATTTGAAGATTCTAGTGGATCGATTAAACCGGCTTTACAGCCCGAAGAGTTTTTCTTTTTTGAAGAAGTTCTTCAAAAGAGTTTCTCTTTTTAACCAAATCTTGGTGTCTTTGGTGATTAGGGCTGTTCAACCCCGGTGTAGGTGCCGGTTTTGGCCAAAACCGGCACCTACACCGGATAAACCGATTTTTAAATAATTACCACCTACACCTATACCGTTAAGGGCAAAAACCGGCCCTTAGCGGTTGGCGGTGGCGGTTCCCCGGTTATCCTACATTCATATTAGGCCATTTTTTTAGCATTTTACGACATTTGGTCCAATGTATTTTTTTATCTTTTTTCTTTTGGTCCATTAATCACATATCATTAAAATCTAAACTAATGAAATCCAAAATCAATAAAATTAAACATCATCTTAAAAATAAGATAAGAATTTAAAGTTCAAATTAATAAAATCTAAAATTAATAAACTTAGAGAACATCACAACGAGATGAGAATGTAAAGTCTCAACCAATAAAATAAAAAACAATAATCTTAGAGAAGTAATTGTAAGAACATCGTAAAGATGGGTAGCTCCTTCAAATCCCTACTCCTCGATCTCCGTCGCCAAGATAGGTAACTCTACACAATATAGTTAAATACACTAAGTTATAATTTATAAAAATAAAAATATTATTCAAACTAATAAACTAACAAACTCTAAAAACAACTCTAAAAACAACAATAATGGAAAAAACATTCAACAATAACAATAATATATGTATTTTCAATCAATAGAACAAATTAAAATTAACAAATCCTAAAAATCCTAAAAACAAATTTATTTTCTTGTTTTTCTTAAACTTCCCAAATTCAATTACAAACCCTAAAAACAACAAATGGGAAAAAAACATTCAACAATAATATATATCCTAATAATTTCAATAAAACAAATTGAAATTAACAAATCCTAAAAACCCCTAAAAACAAATTTATTTTTCTTATTTTCTTAAACTTCCCAATTTATTCAATTACAAACCCTAAAAACAACAAATAATGCAAAAAACATTCAAAAATAACATATATCCTAATAATTTCAATAAAACAAATTGAAATTAACAAACTTAGTGATTTTAACATACCTAAACAAATACACAGTTGCACACACACGGCACTCGGGCAAAATCCTCCAGGGCGCAGGCATCAGGAGAGAGAAGGAGAGGAGGGAGAGAGAGAGAGAGAAGCATACTCGCAGCAGGAGGGGCAAGGCAGGCCGTTCCTTATCAAACTCAAAGACTTAGAATTTTATCATTGGGAGGTTACTACCTATTAAGGGCGCAACAAAACGCACAATTTTGCTAAAAAAAAAAAAAAAAAAAAAAAAAAAAAATAACAAAACCTGGTGTCCGGTACCCGGGAACCGGGAACGGCACCGGCACCGGGTTTTGTTAAAAACTTCAAACCGGCACCGGCACCGGTAAAGCCGGGTACCGAAAACCCGGTGCCGGTGCCGGTGCCACCAAATTTCCGGTGGCATTGAACAGCCCTATTGGTGATTGTGTTTACGTAGATTAACTTGTTGTTCTTTTATTAATTCTTTCTTTAGATTCCTTGGTTAAGAAAGAATTATAGAGGTGTTCTGTCACTTGATAATTTGCTGTCCATATTGGTTTATTACTTCCGCATTATATTCGTGTTGCTTTAGCTCTCTTGAAATTGACTGATTGAGCTTGTGAAGAGTGTGCAGATTTTAATGGTTATAGTATTAAAGAAAAATCAGAACCTATTCAACCCCCCTTTCTAGGTTCAGCAACACTATTGAGTCTTGAACCATCCACTTCAATGGTGATGAACACAGCCAAAAAGAATCTTCATTAATTTGGGAACTTATCCTCGAACTTGTGAATCAAAAATGGAAAAAGGAAGACAAACATTCTGAAATGTCAACTATAGAGCACTAATAAGGGGGAGGGAATTTTTTCATACATAACAAATATACAAATTGGGATGGAGATATCAAAATGAAAGACTAAGAAAGCAGAGAAAATAAAACAGAATATACAGAAAAGACTATCCGGATATTTGACAATCTTAGAAGCGAGAATCTCACCATTCAAGCTGAAGTTGAACTCTGTCCTTCCTCCTGATATTCAAGGACTAAGTTAAGCTTATTATTTGGGACTGCATATCATAAATCAGTTTAAATCATAAAAAAAGATATAGCTAAAACCGCTAGAAGTTGTGGCAGACAGAGAGAGAGAGAGAGAGCAGCTTGAATGGCGTACAATTGCATCAAATAAGAGAACTCGTTTTTGTTCCTTTAGAAATAGGAGCAAGAACACAGAGAAGCCAGTATATTTACAGGATTGTAAAAGTAGAAGAAGCTGTCTAGTGAGCACGAAATTGATCACGGAAGTATTCTTCTAGCTAAGTCTATCGAAGAAGAAATTTTGTGAATGCAGGTAAATAGAAAATAAGCTTACTTGCTGGAGAACTGTGGAGTAAACCAGGTATCATGGTTTCCTAAAATAACTGCTTTAGTAAATTCAAGATTTGCAACACTTTGGACGAGTTCAACATTCTCATTGCCAAAATCGCCTGAATAAATACAGGGACTAGTAGCCAGAAACAGAGCACAGAAGAAGTAATAAAGGTTTAGTAATTAAATCAGTAAACAATGGCAGATCTTACGGAGTAACTTGCCCAGATAGAAATACAAGGTGCAGAGCTGGCATGCATAAGCACATTAACTATGCAAAATTTCAGAGTTTGTCAGACGTACAGAAGTTTCAGGATCGTAGGTGTCTCAAATTGGCCCCTCTTTCACAAAAATAAAAACTCAGATTGAAATCTATTTGCAGACCACTGAGGTAACCACTTCAGCTAACTTAAAGAGATGCAAGCCACCATACAAAAACCAGTAGGTAAACAGCAGGGGGGATAGAACTTGCCTGTAAACAGCACCAAATCCGGCTGCATTTCACCGTAAACCGTATTGGTTAAGATAAAACAATAATTCTTTCCTAAACCAAGTTAAACAAAGACATTAAGAAGAAAAAGTGAGCCCAAAACAATTAGCCAGTTACAAAGAAAGAACCCCAGATTTGGACTGCTCTTTGTTTTGGGCTGTTTGCTTCTAGTGGTTCATTCAACGATATACATAAAGCAACCTTTCTCTCAAAACACTTCATCTTCGGGTTTATTTGAAGTTACCGTAATCTACTACTTTCCCATGGAAACAAATAGTGGATTAGCCCAGAGAAAAACATTGATTAAACTTGGTCTACACAGTGAGTTGTTCATGCCAGTATGTAACCATAGTGATATGAGTTGAAGACCAAAAGATTCTTAATTTATCACTCATCGCAGTTTCACCTTAAATATTTAACATTTTTTTACCATGGTCACATAGTTCGTGTTCAGTGAATGAGTTCTTCGTTGGGTTCCATTAGCATACTAACCAAGCTAGGAACTTTAACCAGTGGCAGAATCAGGAATAAATCTAAGAGAAAATGACGGAAAATTTTTTTTTACTACATAATGTAAAAAAATGTTGTAGAATTAAAATATTGAAAATTAAGAACTAAAATTAAATTCATTTAGTATTACAAATAATGAGGGAGCTGATATGAAAATAAGCCATGACAGAAAAGTGAGTTTCCCACATGACAAATAGTTTATTTGGTCAGCCAACCCAACTGAATTGTGGTAAAGGCACAATGATAATGGCGTTATATGTTTTTGGGTAATAATGTGCTTTATGTTGGTAGGCAAAGTTATCTGAAAAGATACAACAATTAGTTTGTATTATTAATGTTAACTATGTACAAATCTTAGAACAGAGCTGCTTAGCCTATGCAACTTGTCCCCTCTCTTGTTATTGAAAGGAAGAGCACTTAAACTCTGATCTTTACTTTTTGTTTAACAAGTGAATAAAAAAGAAAGACATGTTCAAACATTCGACCTCCAAGATATACAGAGTGTGGATCCAATAGAATATCAAAAGATTGAACATGTCCTCTTAAAAATTTTAATTACCTCAAGCATACTTTTCAGTTTACAAATAACATCATAACAAAAAGCAACATTTAGATCTTAGAAACACCAGAGATATTAATCTAAAACCAGCACGTATTCATATATTGTGTGTATATAAACTTAAATAAGAGAGAGTTAACATCAAAATAAGATTTTATTTCAAGGAAATCAATCACTTTGATTGCAAATTAATCTACTAGGCTTTAAGGGGACCAGCTTTGTTACAGGAGATACATTAAAAAAAAAAAATCAACATTTTGAATTGGTCCAACCGGGGCTAGGGCCCGGTTGGACCCCCTCCATCCGCCACTGACTTTAACCCATTACTCAACGTTAAGAAGCCAGTTCGACATTCATTATACATATTAACTTTTTCGTTTTCTAATACAAAGTCAAACTACAAATTTTTCTGTGTAGCGACTATTACGAATCTAAGAGAAGAGAAGCAATCACGGAAGTAAACTGCATAAAATTGAAAAAGAGCAACAAAAAGAAGGGGAAATACCTTCAAAAACTGAAGTGCCTTTGTATCTTCTTGTAGATTCCAATCATCACGCTACCAAACCCCAGATTGTCATTTAGATTAACAAAAAGAAGAATTATAATTTCGCACAGGCCTAGGGTTTCTAAAGTCGAACGAAAAACGAATACCAGGGAGAGAGAGACCCACGATGTCGCCGACGACTGCGATGCGAATAGAGGTTGCAATAGAAGTTCGCTATGCGGGGTTGGACTTGGACGAAGTAAGGGGAGAGGAACTGAAGAGACAGCAGAGAGTGGACGCCTGCACCAACGCGCTTGACATTAGGAGCTCTTTTCTTCCACTTGCCCGCGCGAAAAGCGCATGTGATGTTTCAGCTAGGCATCACATGTAGCTGAAAGCACGTGATTAGAACCGTACGTCCATCGTGTTTGAGTACCAAAATAAAAAATTTTAATTTTATACCAATATTTTGATTATTTTTTTTTTGGGTAATTGAGTAAGTCTTTTTGATTTATTAAATAGAAGTACCTTACCTTACCGTGGATACTACCTTCTTGTAGCTTTATATATATATATATATATATATATATATATATATTAAAGAATATATCATTTAAATAAAGACTTAATTACATTCAGAGCCCCTGAGGTATATGAAGGTTGCAAATGAATCCTGAGGTAACGTTTTCAACAAATAACCCTGAGGTATAGTTTAAGTCAAATCGAGGCCCCTCCATCCATTTCCCTATTAACGGCCATTGCTAACAAGGCTTTAAAATTCACGTCATAACGAATTAAAAAGTGTCCAATTAAAATGTCCATGCCACATCTATGTAGGTGTCTGCAATGTGGAGAATGACGTCATATCATTAAGTTGTTTTTCTTTATTTTAACCAGAAGCAGTGGGTAGACAGACACCTAACGTAGATGTTGCGTGGATGTTTTAATTGGACAATGACGCTTTCTTATTCGTTATAATGGAAAATGGTCAGAGGGCCTCGATTTGACTTAAACTCTACCTCAGGGGTCTATTTGTTAAAAACATTACCACAGGGACTCATTTGTAACCTTCGTATACCTCAAGGGCCTGGATGCAATTAAGCCTTCAATAAAACCAGTTCAAATTGCTTCTTCTTTGGCCATTGTTGTTTAGCAAAAGATCTGATCTGAGCCATGCAACACATGTCACGTGAAACATGACGAAAGTACGTACGTACAACCTTAATATATATATCTTGACATTATCTTGATCATTAATATCGATATATATATATATATATATAATAACAGTAACACACAAGATTGGATTCATCAATACAAGTTTTCAATATTGTGCTAGGCAAGCTAAGCTCCATTAACACAGCGGAAAACACACCACACAAGCTTCGACATTCGTAGAAGTACATATACAGTACTATCTACTTATTGGCCATATTGCAGATAACATAAATAAGCTTAATTCGGATTCCAATCTCTACACTCCTCCACGAGCAGCTGCACAGCAGGAAGAAATAAAATGTTAGAAAGTAGAGGATTCGTGTAGGTCAGAAACCTAAAATATTAAGAAATGGTGATAAGGGAATCCAATTGCTGTCGTAGCCCACATGCCATGCAAAGTAACCATGTAGCTCCTTTTCGTTGGCATATTCAACCTTCTTAATGATACTTTTCGTATCATCATAACTAATCCAAATTGTATGGTCATAGCAATAGTGTGTCTCAGTAACAGTATCGAATTTTACTTTTGTATGTTGATCGCGGGCTATGAAATTCTTGATTTGGTTATAACCTATGGTCCCAGTTGGGTAGGAAGGAGGTGCTCCTTTTGCTGGTGAAGAGATTTCGTTAATATTCTTATCTGCCAGCAACCATGCGCACCCATAAAACGGAAGGCCCAGGACTAGTTTTGTCTTGTCCACTCCTGATTCTATCAAAGCATTGATGCCAGTCTCCACGCTCGGTTGCTCTCCTTTACTGCGCAGGGCAGAATGTTCTCCAGTCTGAGTCGGCGAGTTACTGAGGGAATAGAAGTCATAGGCCAGTACATTTACCCAGTCCAAGCTATGAGAAATAATAGGAGCGTCCGGATACGAATAACGCCTTGGCGAGTAAAAGACCTGCGCTGTTCGGAGCAACTGAGGTTTGCCAATGCCTTTGGCTTCATCGACAATGGCATCGTGCCATTCCTTGAGGAGTTCGCCGAGGTGGCGACTTTCGTCTTCCGCGGAGGGGTACAGCCAGCTGAGGTCAAGGCCATGAAAGTTGTTAGTTCTGGCAAGCTTTGTGGAGGAGTTTTTGAATATTTTACGCCCCCTGCCTGGCTGGCCATTGAGATTGAAGGATTAGAGACGGGTCCACCGATGGATAAAAGGGTCCTAACTTCGGGGTTTCTTCGTTGCACGGTTTGGGTGAAGGTTTTGAAGTCAAGCATGGTTGGAGTAGGAAAGCTAACTTCAAAGGTCTCGGCGTTGAGCTCCGCAAAGGCACAAAAAAGATGGGTAAAGTGGCTGGATTCTATGCTATGACTGGTCGAAGACCCGTATCCGGCTTTTACGAAGGGAATCGTCATTGTGGGGAAGCTGATCAGGGCTGAGGCAGTGAACTATTGCTTGCAAGCTGTGAGATATCCCTCGGTAGCTTGGAGCCATACGAAGAGATAGTGTACCCACATATAGAGCCTTTCCGGCCCCTCAAGCCTGATCAAGGAGTTTTTTTTTTTTGTACGAATTCATCGAGATTGTTCCAACTGCGATCCCCTCGTGATACATCACTTTCAGATGATGACGAATTTGTGGCTGACGTATATACTGACGACGCGGATGAAGCAGAGTACCAGTGACCAAGTTATCTAGAAGACTTTGTTATTTTTCAAAAAGTACTGGCGAATATATATATTGTCCTTTAGGAAAAAGAAAAAAGAAAAAGAGAATATATATATTTTCCAATTACCTTAAATAGTGTACTCCAATAAATGCATGTTAGGTATATACATTTGTCGCGATGAAAGCGTGCATGGATCACACCATGTAGAGACAAGTTTGAGGTTGTTATTGGGTTCTCCTATGTCCCAAGTTCGAGCCCCAACACCGCCCTTGACTTAAACTGAGGTGTGTTGGGTGGGATCCTGACACATGCCCCCAGGTTGATTTGTAGGGCCGAGTTACTACAACAGTTTTCACTTTCAGTGGCAAAATTTTTCGACGCTGAAAGTATCAAATTCGTCGCTAAAGACTATCAGCGGCGAGTCGGGGTCGTCGCGACTTCGTCGCTATAATGCCGTCGCTGAAAGTATTCCACAATGAATTTGGATTTCGTCGCAGAAAAAGCCTCTTCAGCGGCGAAATGATTGTCGTCGCTGAAAATAGCACTTTCAGCGACGAAATTTGGCGCCGCTGATGAAGTATATTTTCGTCGCTGAAAGTGCTATTCGTCGCTGAAGGGTAATGCAAGTGCGTAAAGAAAATAACCTTTAGCGACGAAGTGGTCGTCACAAAATGTTCGTTCAAACGTAGTTATCTGTTCGAACGAGATTTTTTGTGACGAATATCCTCGTCGCAGTTACATTTGACATATTCAGCGACGAGGATTTATTTCGTCACAAATATTTGTTCGCACGCGTTTGAGGTGTTTGAATGGTTTTTAGTTACGATTTTCATTTCGTGACTGATGAATTAGTTTCGTTCGACCAATGTGGATGTTCGAACGGAGTTCCGTTCGAACCGTTCATGATGTTTGAATGGACGTGCTGGTTGAACAGTGCTTGTTGTTCGAACATAAGGTATGTTTCGTTTTTGCATATTAACAACGAAATAATATTGTCGCGAAAAGCAATGTCCGTTCGAACAGGTGAGTCCCGTTCGAACGAGTTACCCGTTCGATAAGTTGTTCGAACGTGTTATCTTTTGGCAGACTCTCTAAATGAAACCTGATATTCTCAATTGACAAACACCAAAACACATATCCCATAACCTCTCAACCAACACATACTTCAAATATCCCAACAACCTCTCATCCAACACATACTTCAAATATTCCATAACCTCTCAACCAACAAAAACTTCAAATATTAAAATTTCTCAACCAATACAAACTTCAAATATTCCATAAATCTCTCAACCAACACAAATATCTTAGTACACAAATGTGAAATGACGTAAAAAATACAAAAGTTGTACAAGTTTGAATATCAAAAAACAAGTGTATCTAGTTCACATAAGTGATAAAATCCTAGAAAATGTTCCAAAATTCTCAAACATAATCCAACACTATGAAGCATACCAAAAACTGTCAACAATAATCACAACCCTCAATGAAATCCTTATAATTTGCCAATGAAATCCTACCTACGAGTCTCGTTGCGCAAATTGTGCCTTAAGTAGTTGAAGCTGCTCTTGAATTTGCCTTCTGTGCCTCTTGCATTTGTACTTGTTGGTTTTTTAGGTTATCATACTCGCTCTGCCTTGACTTCAACTCTTCTATTGTAGCTTTAGCTGCCTCTAACTCACGAACAAGCTCCGGATCCCTTTGTATAGACATTGTAGAGGATGAGGCAGCAATAGGCTTCACAGAGCGACCCAAACCTCTCACATAGCCAGATCTTTCCCAAGGACTTGAGTAAAAATGTCAACGTCTTTTGGTGCTCCTGACTCTGTAGTTGATTGGGATTGGATCTCCACCATCTTCTCCTACAATCATAAAACTAAGTTATGGATCCTATAACATAATAGACTAATCTTTCAAAATAATATGAAAAAATTTACTTACATAATTTTCTCTAGCAACATCAGACACCCACCCTTCGCCATTTTTTTTATTATGCGTCTTACTATATAAATCTGCAGCTGTTGGTGTTCCAATCTCGGGGTCTTGCTGCACAAATCATAGGTCAAAAGAAAAGAAATTTAGTTCATCTATGTAATTAAAATGTTAAAATAATTATGTAATATACTTACCAATTTCTTTCTATGCCAAACAAATGGTCTTGAACCACCAGTGTGATGTACTTTCAATTTCGCTCTATTTGTAGTGTTAATTCGACTACGCTCCTGCAAATGCAATAACATCTATTATCTGTTTATCATTAAGAAAATGTCGTGCTTTTCATGAAACAATTACCTGATAAGAAGGTTGGGAGAATAGTTCACAGCAGGCAATCCAATTTTCTACAGACGTATCTGCTGGTCGATGTTCCAGTGCTTCATCCTTACTCCCGAACTTCTTAAAATGTTTGTGTAGTTTTGCCTTGTGATTTTTGAAAGCCGCATTCATTATAGAATTCACAGTTTCTCTATCTTCCTGTCGATCATAATTGAGCTCGAAGTCATCCTGTAAAAAGAACGCAAAAACAAATTAGTAACATATGTGAAGGTGAGTTAATTAATCAATATAGTTACATACCAATACACGCTCCCTGATATATTCTTTTATAGAATTTGAAACCTTTGCCCATGTCGGCATACCAAATGGAGCATGCATTCGAACTAGAGTTCCAATTAATGTTGCAAGACGACTAGATTCATCACCATCTGTGCCTCGGTGCCCATTGGGGATACTGACTGGCATCTTACCGTTTCCTCGCACTTTGGCAAAAGTCACTCCTCTTGACTTCCCACGCCCTCGTTTAGCAGGTGTAGTTGCTACAAATATAATACAAGTGAGTTAGAAGATTAAACCTGAAAATGAATGCATAGTCGAATACAATATAACCGAAAGTAGTATAATGTTTAGAGCACTTACAGGCCACACTACTCTGTGCGAGACCAGGACTGCTTATAGGTGTTTCGGCCGACACCCTCGGGCACGTGACGTTGTACCTGGGGTAGACTGCATAGGTTGGGATGTCTCCAAATGGTTTGACGAAACGGTAAGAGCGGATCGTTGACGTTTTCCACCAATCGCCATGATACTAAACCTGAGAAATTAAAATGCAATCTTTACATATCATCTGCGGACGTGTCATCAGCAGTATAAATAGATAAACTTTCTTCCTCATCAGTGGTAGTTTCTTCCTCCTCACTTTCATCATCTATAAAGTCGTCTTCTTCAACTATTTCCGCTACTTCAGTCGAAGCATCTACAGTTTCAGGCTCAACATCATTTCTATGTAATGGGATCAAATCATAATTCCCGAAATCTACAAAGAGCTGAAATGACTCATTTTCTTGATATGCTTCATCCTGTATTGCCTCTTCAATCTCCTTGTCACCACTGTCTACCACTTGAATATCGTAAATATTTCTATGACCAAGTTTTTGAACCACCCGCCAGTGACCACCCAATTAGTGTCAAGTAATAAAACACTTGATTAGCTTGATTACAAAGTATGAATGGATCATTTTGGTACCATTTACGAGATGTGTTCACACTTGTAAAATATCTATCTTTGCGTATACCTACGTTCTGTTTTCCACATCCCACCAATCACACTTGAACAGGTACACGACATTCCCTCGTAAATATCGTAATGCAAAGATATCCAACACCACACCGTAAAACTCAATATCAATTCCATCGTGATCTCCTGGAACAACCACACTATTTTGAGTTTTACGACATTGTTCTCGGTCAGTAGTGTGGTACCTAACCCCTCAACGATACATCCAGAGTATCTTTTAGCACGTTCATAGGACCACATGCTAATGCATATAAATCATCTGTTTGTAAAACATATTAATCATGATCCAAGTTGATTCTTCATCAGTATGAAAGGATCATTAATTGGGACCACAAATAATACAAATAAAATATCTAAATAAATATAAACGGAATAAATGTATTGTTAGTTAAGAATTCACACGTTTCTTAAACCACTCTGGAAACTCTTCCTCTGACTCTCAACATTCGTTGAACTTTGTCGCTTTAGAATGTCAGTATGCTCACTATAGTAGTGTCATTAATTAATAAAAACGTACGTAAAGAAATATTTATGACTAAACAAGTCAATATGAAATATAATTAAGAACTTACTTCAGGTATGCATCAATCTTCGAGCAATTGTTTAACACGTACCATCTAGCTTTTTTGAACTCTGCTCCCGATAAATCATACCCTGCTTCAGCTCCTAATGGCCTGACATCTTGTGAAAAAATACTGAACTTATCACGTATCAGATGCTCATGAACTCCAACAATATTTCTGTCTCCTCTGTTAAAACGTGTCTCAACACCACCAAGATACATAGAACAGAATGTCAGACACTCGTAATCCACATATGCCTCGGCGATTGAACCCTCTGCGCGTGCCTTATTGCGTGCAAAACGTTTAAGTCTCCCTAGAAATCGCTCCATCGGATACATCCATCGACATTGTACTGGACCAGCGAGAATAGCTTCACGAGGAAGGTGGACAGCTAAGTGAACCATGACATCAAAGAATGATGGTGGAAATATTCTCTCCAACTTACACAGGATCATGCCAATATCTTCATCCAAATGCCTCAAAACATCCATATTCAATGTACGTGAACATAAATCCCTAAAAAATAGGCACAACTCTGTTATTGCATCCCGAACATCTTTGGTCAAATAACCACGAATAGCAACGGAAGCAGGCGTTGTAGAAATACGTGACAATCATGACTTTTCATGCCGCTGATTTTACCTTCCTTCTCTTTTACACAACGAGAGATATTAGAAGCATACCCATCTGGAAACTTTACATTTCTCACCCAATTACAAAATTCAACCTCTCTTTCTTTGTTAGAGTATAACACGCATGCGGCATAACATATGACTGACCACAAGGTTGTAGATGTAAATCTCTCTTCACCTTCATAATAGCTAAATCTTTTTGAGAATTCACTGTATCTTTCGTCTTACCTTCGATATTCAACAATGTTCCGATAATATTCTCACATATATTTTTCTCAATGTGCATAACATCTAAATTGTGGCGCACTTTCAAAGATGACCAGTATGGTAACTCAAAAAATATACTCTTCTTTGTCCAATTCAAGTCCTCCTCAGTACGTTTTCTCTTCTTCAAAGCTTTACCAAACTGTACTGGCCCTACCCTCGCCAACTGCATTAATATATCCTTCACCTGACAATTCACGTGGTGCTGGCCCATACTCTTCTTCACCATCAAACATTGCTCGATTCTTCCTCCAACTGTGATCCATTGGTAAATAACGACGATGACCCATGTAGCACATCTTTCTACCGTGTCGAAGATATTTAGAACAAGTAGATTGGTTACACGCTGGACATGCCATTTTTCCCTTGTACTCCACCCAGATAAATTACCATAAGCCGAAAAATCATTGATAGTCCACATCACTGCCGCATGCATTTGAAAATAACTAGACGTTGATGCATCAAATGTACGAACACCTTCGTCCCATAATATTTTCAACTCTTCCACCAAAGGTTGTAAGTAAACATCAATATCGTTTCCTGGAGATCTTGGTCCGGGAATAAGTAACGTCATCATAAAAAATGGATCCTTCATGCACTTCCAAGGAGGCAAATTGTATGGCATAAGTACCACTGGCCACATGCTATAACTCGTACTCATATTGCCAAATGGATTAAATCCATCGGAGGCTAATCCTAGACGAACATTGCGAGCTTCCGTCCAAACCATTCATGTTCCTTATCAAACTCTTTCCACATCAACGAGTCTGCCGGATGCCTCAGATTGTCTTCATCTACGATCCATTTTTTCCTATGCCATCTCATGTCCTCAGCCGTCTTCTTTGAAATAAACAGTTTCTGCAATCTTGGTATTAATGGGAAATGACGCAGAACTTTCTTAGGAACTTTCTTCCGTTTTGTCGAACTATTAACCCACCTAGATTCACCACATACAGGGCACACTTCTAACTTTTCTGTTTCCTTCCAAAACAAAATACAATCATTCACACATGCATGTATGGGTATATAATCTAGACCTAAACCCCGATTTAATGTTCTTGCCTCCCTATACGATTTAGGCAGGGTCTCGCCTTCTGGAAGAGCTTCTTTAATCAATTCTAAGACCATATTAAATGTTGCAATACTCATATTCTGCAGGGTCTTTATGTGCATCAATCATACTGTGAATGTTAACTTTGAAAATCGCTCACAACCCGGATAAAGAGGACGTCGTGCATCTTCTAATAGCCGATCAAAGTCTTTCGTCCCATATTCCCCTCTAATTGGTTCATCATTATTATGTCCAGATGTTGTACCGGTGAACATCCCCGCACCGATATCCTCCAACATTTCATCTATTTCCTCGATGGTTCATAAGTATCATTCATTTCATCATCATTGCTATTATCTACAACAGCATCGGCATGACTAAACTCACCATATGGTTCACCGTGTAAGACCCATTTAGTATAACTTTTATCAATCCCATTCACAATCAAATGATCCTCAACTTTCCCCACTTCGTGAAAGTATACGTTCATACATCGGCGACAAGGGCACCTAATCTCATTCTTGCTATCCACACATCCACTTGCCATGACCATAAACTGTTTTACCCCTTCTAAATATCTCTTCCCGAATCGATTCGTTTCATTCATCCAACTCTTATCCATCTTTCTAACCCTTAAAAAACACAACAAACAACAAAACTTACTAAGACATGCAATATGACTTTCATGTATAATCTTAAACTGTCCAAAGTTGGACAATTCAAGGATTATTGTATGACATTCTTAGTGCATGTCGTACAATAATTCTTAAACGGGTCTAAAGGTAATATGATACACAAACCATACATCAAGATGTGCAAAAATCATTAAAAAAACATCAAGTAATTAGTTCCTTAGTAAAATTATTTAACATAATCATTACACAAAATCATTTAACATAATCATTAAGCAAAATTATTGGTTCCTTAGTAAAATTTAAATTCATAACTCCGATTTACTTAATGGAGCTTTTGTAAAACTCAACATGTGCCATCATATAACAATATTTACATTACAATCATTACACTACAAATCCATTCAAAAAACAAAAAACCTAAACCTATATAGCAAAAAAACAAAAAACAAAACAAAATAGCAAAAAAAAATTACAGAACACACACACTATCCTACAAGCTTCCTCAAAACATTTTACGTAACAAACACAAAAAAACAAAACAATGAGAATACTAAAATCAAGAGCTTACTTGAAAGCTCTTTCCCTTTATTTGCCTGGAGTTACTTGAAAGCTCTTTCCCTTACCACCAAATGCAAGCCGAAATGAGTATAAACCCCCCAAAAATATTGGATTTTTAACCAATGAACAAGAAATATTCAAAACTATATAAAATGGAAGTGAGTAGCAGCTAACTTACCAAGGTTTTCGCTCAAAACAATGCTCTTCAATGGATGAAGGAGAAGGAGAATATCCGACGGGCTTATAGACGACGGTGAAGGAGAAGGAGAAGCTCGGACAGCTTTTCCTTGGCCGATGTGACTTCTTGCGTGTTCCAGAAATCCCGCGAACCCATTTTTTTGTGTTCGCGGCAATTTCGTTCGAATGTATTACATTAGTTCGAACGCGTTTAATTTAAACGCTGCGCAACGAGACTGAGCACTCTCGTTCGAACGGACAAAACGTAGTTCGAACGTGTTTAATTTAAACGGTGCACAGAGGAGACTGAGCAATCCCGTTCGTACGGAGAAGAATACTGACCAATCCCGTTCGAACAGCCAACATTAGTTCGAACTCGATTAATTTAAACGGTGCGCACAGGAGGTGTGCAATACCGTTCGAACGGGGTAATTGAGTTTGAATGTTATGGGTGTATAGTGGATTTATATATTAAACTTAAAAAATACATCAAATTTAAATATGAAAATTTAAAAAATATTAATATAATGGCATTGTTATTTATTCACTAATATAGTGGATTGTATATTTAAATATTAATATAAATATTTTTTATAGAGTAATATAGTGGATTTAAATATTGCAATTATAATATCCGAAAATGTATGACACCAAAATACTAAAACGTCTTAACAGTCATAATAACATAAAACTTATGTCAAAACATAATATCCCAAAATGTGTGATACAGAAATACTAAAACATACGGTAAAAGACATAACATACTCAAAACACTAACGGATTAAACGCCACACAAAATACTAACAAAGTAGATGATCAGGCATTGTCTCGCTCCTTCCTTAGTTCACGGATCTCCTCTTCAATCTTTTTAAATCGCACGTCCATCCGCATCGTAAACTCATCCAATAGAGTGTCCATCCATGGAGGACGCTCCACCTGGCTCGAAGAGCTCTGACCAACCTCAAAAGTGGACCTTCCTCCTCGTCGTGTGGGATGGCTACGAGGAGGTGGTCCTTCGTCCATGGCAACCTCATCTGGATCGACATCATCATTAACATTTGCTCCACCACGATGAAGATGAGCTGCACTGCGACTGAACGTACTACGACATAATGGCCCAATCGGAGATCGTATCTTCTCATCAGGCAAAATAGGAACACCAGCAGCTACCAACATGCGCGAGATCAGCAAGCCATGTGGGAGACCATCTCTTTCGGATGTAGACCGTGCATCTCGGAGAATCTGCTGAACAATAAGAGCTGGGAGATCAATAGGAGTCCGACGCGCAACCATAACGAGAAGGAATCCGCACTTCCAACTGAGGTCGGACCGGTGATGTTTCGGCGCTACATCCCAAACGATAATAAGATGAAGCATTCGAAAGAATGCCGTCAGATCTCGATGGGATATCGATGTAGATGGCACAGTCATATTTTCACCCGTTACTTCCTTCCACACTTCTTCCGATGTCATGTCAAACGAAGGGCCAATGGTCGGGTATGCCGGCACTTGGGGTCTCAGTAATCCAATAAATTGAGCAATAATATTAGCAGATAATGTGAAAAAGACGCCCCTCACTTGGATAGTCAGCTCCTCGACATTAGCATCAACAGTGACAACTTGTGCATAGAAGTCACGCACAAGATCGACATATACATCACCAGTAGATTCGAGAAACTGAGTCCATCCCCTCTCTCAAAGTTAGACTGTATACTTTGACCTTCATACTCCAAGTTGTTGAAATCCCTCAACCGAACAACTCGCTCAATAACAACCGGTCTTCTATAAATTAGTGCTTGATGCTGAGCTACAGACAATGACTGTTGAGCCGCTTGTGAAGATGATGAAGCATGTCTTCTTGGGGCCATTTTTCAAGCTGCAAAATAATTCAACCTAAAATTAAATCTTATATATTCAAAACAAAAGTAATTATCTTAATAAAATCATAAGGATATTTCCTATCCTACAATATGTTATTGGAATAGAAAAAAAAATGATCATAGTCCTAATTTACTCTAATGTCTACAATTCAAGTTGGCTAAGTTAGCAAGAATATTAATCTGTGATAAACAAAAAATACACACTTTGCACCTCAATAAATAGTCATAGCATAGCCACTTTTTTAACAATTTCTTTTTTCATTAAAACACATATACTGCAATAAAAACATGATGAGAGCAATACGAAGGAAAACATAACGATACGTAAGTATTCTTGTGAAAATTTGTTTGTGAAAATTCGTTAATAAGCATTTGTGAAAATTCGTAAGCATTTGTAAGCATTCGGTAATAAAACAGAATGTTTGTAACACCACGAATGGAAAAAACAAGAACATATAACTGAAAATGAAGAGTAATACATTCGGTAACAAAGGAGATTGCTTGTAACACTACGAATGGAAAAAACAAGAACGTATAACTGAAAATGAAGAGTAATAAGAAGGAAAACTACGAACGTATAACTGAAAATGGAAAAAACAACACTACGAAGAAAAACCGAACAACACAACGTCTTCACAATATGGAAAAAACAAGAACGTATACGCACACTACGACGAAACGTAAAATGAACAATCCACGTACTTGAGGAAAAGAATGAAAGGCAACGGAGATAATCCATGTACTTGAGGAAGACTGAGCAATCTGATAACTGCAAATGAAGAGCCTCGACTTTTTTTGAGCGAAATGTAGCACTAAACGTCGTGTGGAAGTTTGTTATACCAAGATATGTCGTTCGAACAAAGCTTTTAAAACCAGAACGTTTCGGGAGGTAGACGACGATTGGGGTCACGTTCGAACAAGTAACATACGTTCGACCGAAACTTGACAGATGCCACAAATCGAGTGTTCACAATTAACATGTGGCGCAATCCTGCCAATCATGTTCGAACAGGCCAAACCTGTTCGAACGGGATCAGGCGCCTACCAATTAAACTAATACATCTGTCCACCACGTTCGAACGGGTTAATACCGTTCGAACGCGTTCAGGCGTTGCAGGCACTGAAGAGACGTTGCCTGCAACGCCTCATGCCCCAACAAATCAAAATAAGCCATCTGTCCATCTTCGTTCGAACCGAAACACCGTTCGAACGATGTCAAGCGTTGCAGTCAACGCACTGGCATTGCCTGCAATGCCTCACTCACCAAGCAATGATAGTAAACCATCTGTCAACAGCGTTCGAACAAGCAACTTTGTTCGAACTTATTCAGGCATTGTAGGCAACGAAAAGACGTTGCCTGCAAAGCCTAATGGAAGCAATAAATGTTTCGAGCGACACATTCAAACGGGCTTGCACGTTCGAACGTTGGTGTCCCCGAGTACGTTTGCACGGTGCGTACCCGTGCGAACGGGTTTAATTATTCTGCGACGACAACAAGTCGTCGTAGATGTTCCTTTTAAGCGACAATAAATAGATGTCGTCACGAAAAACATCTGTTCGAACATATGTTACCGTTCGAACAGTGTGTTTACTTTGGCAACGAACAATTTCGTCACTAAAAAATTATAACCAATAACGACTAAATTATTTGCAACGGAATTTATTGAAGTGTCGCTAAAAGACGTTCGAACGGATATTGTCTGTTCGAACATCGTTTCGATCGTCGTTCGAACGGATATGTTCGTTCGAACGAAGCTTTCAAAGACAAATATGTTTCATCGTCGCTGAAAGTGTTTCGTTTACATTTTCAGCGACGACAATTTTAGATCGTCACGGAAATGTTACTTTTAGCGACGAAGTTCACTTCGCCACTGAAGAAGTCGTCGCTGAAAATCCAATCTCTTGTAGTGAGTACATGAAGTGGCCCGACCTTGGGAACTCCTGGGTTATCAAAAAAAAAATTTCTATCCCAAAAAAATTTCGCGACGATTTTTTTCTTTTTGGGATGGAAATTTTCGTCCAAAAAAAAAATTCAATTATTTGGGACGTAATTGTGTGCTGTCCCCCAAAAAGAGGCTTTTCAGGACAAATTTGTCTGTTCATAAACTCCAATTTCCATAAAAAAAAAAAGTTGATTATTTGGGATGAAATTGTGTGACGTCCCAAAAATGAAGTTTAGGAACAAACACGTGACTGTTAGAACGGTTGGGAATGTTTTGGGATGAAATCTTGTTGCGTCCCAAAAATGTCGTTCCAAAAAATGAATTAAAAATAAAAAGGAATAAAATTAATCAAAATCAATATTTACATATAATACCTACACATATTATATAATAATACTTTATACATATTATATATAGTACCATAAACATATTATATAATATTATCATGTACATATTGTTTAATAGGACCTTACACATCTTATATCATAGTACCTTATGCATATTATAATATATATAGTAACTTATACAATTATGTATTAGTACCTTAAACATATTATATAATAGTACCTTTGAATTATGATTTAATAGTACATATACATATTATACAAAAGTACCTTGTACATATTATGTAATAGTTCCTTATACATATTATTTAATATATAGTAACTTATACATATTATATAATAGTACTTATACATTATATATATAATATATAGTACCTTATAAATATTATATATGTAATATATAATACCTTGTAGATATTATAACAGGTTATATATGTAATATAATAGTACCTTATACATATTATGTAATAGTACCTTATACATGTTTTATAATAGTACCTTGTACATATTGTTTAATAGTACCTTATACATATTATAACATAGTACCTATACATATTATATAATAGTACCTTATACATACTATGTAATAGTACCTTATACATAATATTAATTGTACCTTATACATATATATAATAGTATCGGAATGTTACTTAGGTGGGGAAAAGGGTAAGAATTAAAGTTCAACCCCAATTTCGTGATTCAACCCCCAATTGGCCTACGTCCACTCCAGAGTAATTTTATTAAGAACGCTTAAGAAAATCACTCTCTCCGCAATACAATAGTCACACCACCCTCCTCTCTCCTCTCTCTCTCTCCCTGCTGCTCTAATGCTCAACGCATTTTTCTCCTATAACATAAGCCACTATTTATAGGAAAAGATACAAAGAGAAACCCTAAGAAAAACCATAAACTTGAAGTGGGAGCAAGTAACTTCTACTCAAAGTCTACTTCTATTCCAAGTCTATCTTATGGGTGTGGACCCCAACAAATCTCCCCCTCCATACCCCAAGAATCTGTTCCTGACATCTTTTGGTTGAGTGCATCCCAGGCAGTAGAACCTTCCTACAACTTTGGTGTTGTTGCTTTTGCTCACCACCCCTTGCATCCTTTTTACTTGGCTCGTCCTTATCACCAACGACCAACCACACTCCCATCTGAGTGTCCTGCACCCCCGCCTAGGGTGCCCGCATCCCCTGCTTGTACCACCGGACCCATGTAGAACAGTATCTCCCCCTGCTCTTGCATCTCCACCGGCTGGTACCAAGCACCTTCGCGTGCTACACGAAGTCGGAGTCATCAGTCACCACTGAGGCTTCTGATGATTTCCCTTTCTCTGCTTTGTACTTTGGACAATTCCGCTTGATATGTCTTGGTCACAATAAAAGCAGATAATCTTGCGACCCTCTCCTCTGGATTTACCCCGGCCTCTTCCGTTATTCCAGCTGCTTCCTCTGCCTCTTTCTGTGATGAGAGCTTGTGATCCACTGTGGTCATAAGTCTCCATCTCCTTCCTTCGTGCCTCTTCACTGAACAGAGCATCCTTGACCAACTCCATGGTCAATTTCCCATTCGGTGCTGAGTTTCCGAGAGAAACAACAAGAGTCTCCCAATTATCCGGCAAGGAACTCAGAAGCAGTAAAGCTTGAACCTCATTGTCGAAAGTCATTTCGACGCTGTTCAACTGATTGATCAGGTTTTGGAACTCACTGGTATGTTCCGCCACCGACTTCTCATTTCGCAGCTTCATATTCACGAGCCTCCTCATTAGTAGCGCTTTATTCCGTGAAGTCTTTGACGGTACATTGTCTCCAACTTCTCCCATAGTTCAAAAGCACTCGTCTCTTTGGCTACGTGATGGAATACCTCTGGCCCAATCCACTGACGAATCAACCCTATAACTTTCCGGTTGATCTTCTTCCACTTTGCCTGTCAATCCCATCCGGTTTCTTGCCCTCGTTCTCCAATGGATCATACATATCCTTTGCATAAAGGATATCCTCCATCCGTGGCTTCCAACTCATGTAATTCGTAGCAGACAACATCATCATACTGGTAACCATACTCTCCGCCATCTCAATTAACACTGATAGAGACCGAATTTCGAAATTCTGACTACACCAATGGATCCGGATGGCCCAAAACCTTAGGAACCAATCTGACCTGCTCAAAAACCGGCCTAAAAGCCCCTGAACCGGCTGAAAAACCACACTGAACAAAATCGGAATATTCTGATTCCCAGAATATTCTCCGTTGACGTGGCAACTGACGTGGCGCTGACTGGGACCTCTGCTGACGTGGCACCGTTGGGACCCACTGCTGACGTGGCATGACGTGGATGACGTGGCACACTGTGCGAGCGCGTGCGGCGCGTGGGACGAGTGAGGCCCAGTCGCCCTACCTTCTTAGGCGCGTGAGGGCACGTGTTGCGCGTGGACGGCGCGCTCCGAATTCCTGCAACGTGTGACGGCGCGTCCTGGCTCCTCCGGGACGAGGTTTCGACCTCTGGCTTCGTCTCGACCTCCTCTACAGCTGGTGCCCTCCAATCTCCGATTGACCACTTTTAATTTTGGACCTTCTCTGCTTTCCCCCGAAAAACCACTCCGGCCTCTCGAACCAGGCTCCGATACCACTTGTTGGGAAAAGCGGCACGAAAATTAAAGAAAGGAACACCAAGAATTTATGTGGTTCGGCCCCAATTCCGGCCTACGTCCACTCCAGAGCAATTTTATTAAGAACGCTTAAGAAAATCACTCTCCCGCCCAATACAATAGTCACACCACGCTCTTTCTCTTCTCTCTCTCTCTGCCCAATGCTGCTCACACGCACTCTCACGCACACCTTCTCCTATAACATAAGTCACTATTTATAGGAAAAGATACAAAGAGAAAACCTAAGAGAAAACCTAGATAAACTTGAAGTGGGGACCAAGTAGACTTCTACTCAAAGTCTACTTCTACTCCAAAGCTATCTTATGGGTGTGGACCCCAACACTTTGTACATATTATACATATGGATTTAATAGTACCTTGTACAATGGATATAATAATACCTTATACATATTATTTTATAATACCTTCTACATATTATATTAATATAACCTTGTACATATTATGTAATATTACCTTGTACGTATTATACGTAATACTACGTTGTACATAGTATTTAATAGTACCTTATCATATTATTAAATAGTAATAGTAGTCACCTTGTACATATTATATAATAATACCTTATACACACTACAGAAAAAAGCACCTATAGCGGCGATCGAAACCGCCGCTATAGGTTCCAAAACTGCTGCTATAGGCTATATCAGCGGTTTTGACAGCCGTATATCATCGTCGGCCAGCCCTATAGCAGCGGTTATAGAGACCGCTGGTGAATACGTCTGCTTTATAGCGACGGTCACACAGCCGCGGTCCGACCGCCGTTATAGAGCCAACTGCGTTTACGATTTTTCCGCAGACGTGCTGTAGCGGCCAATTGACCGCCGCTACAGATTGTAGCAGCGGTCGGCTATAGGGTTATAGCGGCGGTTACATGACCGCTGCTATACCCTATCCGTTGGTTTCACCTATAACGGCGGTCAGTGACCGCCGCTATAGGTTTTTTTTTTTTTTTTTTATATATTTTTTTTTTTATATTTTCCTGCCATACAAATTTTGTTATAGATTTTAATTGATTAATGCAAACAAAGAAAAGTGCAATAAAACAAAATATATTTATTATAAGCATGTCTTACAAGTTTTGCATCAAACAAAAATAAGTGAAGGGCATTTTCTCAATAGTCTAAAAACTAACAAGTCATGACATTTAAGTACAAATAACTATAAATTTAATCCTCTCCACCTTCAGCACCATCTGCTCCTGCACTTTTTGCGTCATCGGCATTGTCTGCTATTACAATATTGTAAAATTAACAAACAGTAATGACATGAACAAAGATAAAAGAGCTTAGTACATACTTAAAATTAAATTAATGGCAGTATTCATTTATGTTTGTATCTTACCAACACTCGTTTTCTGACTTGCATGAGATGATCTATGAATTGCTGGTGAAACGTGATTGTTATTGGCAACATCTTGGTATTGACGTTGCTCCTACAACAGTTAAACAAACATTAATTAACTACGAAATATACATAAATAGAATCAATAGTAATACTTGAGGATAAGTAAATAAAACTTTTACCCAAGCTTGTGCCATCATTTGTATTGTAGATTTAGCGATGCTACTTCAGACTCCAACATCTGAACTCTGTTTTTCATAAATACCTCTCTCTCGTTACTAGAGGATGTAGGCTGACTAGATCTTACGTTGGTGTTGGCAGGATGAGATGAAGGAGTTGGTCCTAATCCAACGCCGCGAATGCGACCATGTCGTTCTGGACCAATCACTTGTGCATATCGGTCAGATGGTGACCAACCGATGCTGCCATCCACTCTAAATTCGTTGGAAGTTTGTGAACTTCCTGAATCATTCAGTCCAATCTCCTCCATTCGCCTCTGAGAGAATACAACGTACAATTAAATTTTGAATTAATATTCGCACATTGAATCAAAATTGATGTAATATTGACATACTATTTTTTCTGCTACGTCCGGATTTATTAGAGATCCGTCAGAACATATGGACAGCTTTATATAAATCCGCTCGATTGATTGGAACTTGTTTCTCTTTTTCCTGCATCACAAACACGAATTCGTGATGAAATTGTAAATTACAAATAAGAATGGCAATGATAAGTAATGAAAGTATACATACCAATCGTGAGCATAATGTGCGTGAGCATAACGTGCGAAGTCTTTGATCCTGTAGTGTGGACCGTCGTTTGGAGCGATCTATTTTGTTTTCCGGCATGACTTCGATGCTACATTAACATCAAGACAGTTAAAATTTAATAAGTTATATTCATAAAAATTATAATACAAATAAATAAATGTCATACCCGTCCTGCATCAGAATACCAAAAATCGACTAATTTGCAAAATTGCTCCAAATTAACGTCTGTTGGAGCATTATTTTTCACATACTGAGGCGTAAAGGCCTCATCAAAAAATTTCTGCTTTAAACTACACTTGTAGTTCCTCCATTTCTCTCCTAAATCTTTGAGGAACCAGCTCTTGACAATATCCCCCAATGGAGGCTCGGGGATTGTAAACCGTTTCTGCAAAATATACCCCAACAGTTAGGTGCGTCAATTATTAAATTTATATAGTTGAATAACAATTGTGAGAAATAACCAAAATTATACCGTCATGAGGCTCCAACAGTCCTCTTTTATTGACAATGGGACTTTACGCCAATCCGCCGCATCTAGGGGGATTTGATTCGCAACACGGGCAACACAACCAGTGAATTTGTTAAATATTCCCCCTTCATTACCCAATGGCTGCCCATTGCCATTGAATTGTACTGGAATCAATTCGTCTTCCTTCAGATTCCAGACGTCCGTCATCCGCGTGCCGCCACGCACTTTCCGGACTCCAGTATCACCTGCACATTTAGCATGTGAAACTAAATTGACTAACATATAACTTAGATTATCTCTATTGTGGTTATGAACATACCAATTATTTCATTATCGTTCAAAGATTGATCATAGTCGAACGATGGCATGTAGCCTGTTCTGAAGGATGCGCAGGTGGCTGTGACGGCGTTGCTTCTTGTGATGCCGTTGCTTCTTGTGATGGTGGCACAGGTGGCTGTGATGAAGAAGATATAGTCCTGAATCTCTTCCTAGTCATTGTACCTATACAATATTTAAACATGCATAAAAGTGATTTCAAATAAAATTCAACAATACAAAACACATTTCCTTAAACAAAACGTCAATAAAACGGATATATCGTAAATCTGAGCATGTAAAAAAAAATATTTCATGCACAAAAACAGAGAGATATTTGACATACCATAGGAAATTCCTGAGGTATATCTAGTGTTGTTCCTTCCACCTCATTTCTAAACCACGTCAAATCATCGTGTACATTCTCGAGGATTTGCTCAACGTTGAAATTGTAAGGTTCATTTTCATAGTAGTCATCTATGTCGTCATCATTACCAGCATCAAACACATCTCTTGGTTTGGTCTTGACAACTACTTCCCAATTTGGATGTCTTTCATCTGCTACATAGTATACTTAAGATTGCTTGTGGTGCCAAAATGAATGGATCATCGCTTAATCGATCTCCAGTATGCACTAAACGCGAAAAATTAACAAGTTCGAATCCAAACTCATCAACTTTATATCCCCTACCAATATCTGTGTCAACCCAATCACATTTGAATAGTACAAAACATTCTTCATCAAAATATTTTAACTCAATGATACTTATAATTCGCCCGTAATATGTGGTGCCCCCTTCAACAGTCACACATACTCCACTATTTTGAGTTGGTCTGCCTATTTCATTGTCTTTTGTACGAAATTTCACACCATTATGTACATATCGGCTAAATGATCTAGCTTCGGGGTTTGGACCTTTAGCAAGCCATCAAACTCTATTTGGAAGTTGATGCTTCATCGTCTCGTCCATATTTTGTACCTATTTTCCTCGAACAACAAGTCAAGATTAAAACTAATTGTAAGTTTGAAAGTAATCAGCCAATGCAAAACATTTTAAACATAACACATACATAATTTCGAAACCAGTCACAAAATTCATCCTTATGCATCTTATCGATGACATAATCTGTTGGTCGACTACTACGGTTTCTTGCCTTTAATTGCTCCTTATGCATTCTACATATCGACAATACAACTAAAAAATTAATTTCATTCATCGATAAAAACATGCTCAATGAAAGAGTTAAAAGTCTAACATCACTTACGTGCGAATTTGAATTAACTCATCGCAATTAAAAAGGATATATCGATGAGCCTGCATGCATGTTTTCATATCAAGACGAACAAATGATATTCCTCCCATAGTATCGTCTACATTTCTTGGTGATCTATTAAAGATCGTTGGGACTGATTCTAAATATCTTAAACAAAATGTTAAGCATTCATCTGCTATATATCCTTCAGCAATAGAGCCTTCAGGTGCGGCTGTGTTGCGAACATAAGATTTGAAACGGTGCATGCACCTACATCAACAATATTAGACTTTATTAAATAAAACACGTGCAAAGAAACGTGATGTAGCATATCTCTATAATTAATATTACCTTTCAATAGGATACATCCACCGAAGTTGAACCGGTCCACCCATCTTACATTCTGCAACTAGATGTACGACCAAGTGCACCATAACAGTAAAGAATGCAGGCGGAAATATCCTTTCAAGTTGACACAATGTTATAGGGATTTGAGCCTCAAGTCGATCTAAGTCCTCTATCCGTAATGTTTTGGAACAAATTTCTCTAAAGAAACATGACAATGAGATCAAAGGAGAACAAACCATGCTTGGCAACGATCTTCGTATTACAATAGGCATCAAATGCTGCATCAAGATGTGACAGTCATGACTCTTCAAACCTATGATATTACGTTGTTGAAGCTTGACACAACGTGATATGTTCGAAGCGAAACCATCTGGAAATTTCACATTCTTTATCACTTTTAGAAAGCATTCTTTCTCTTCGCGAGTCATTGAGTAGCAAGCACCAGGCAAATGAACCTTTCCTGCATCAGTGATCTTTGGATGGAGATCATGTCTTATTCCCATGCTTTGTAAGTCAAGACGTGCCTTATTGTTATCTTTTGTCTTCCCGTCCACATCTAACAATGTACCAATGATATTGTCCTTACGTTTTTCTCTATATGCATGACATCTAGATTATGGCGTAACATATTATCCTTCCAGTAAGGCAATGTGAAGAAAATACTTTGCTTCTTTCATACACTTGACTCAAAAAGTAAAGTACCCTGTAATTCCCTGAAAATGTCATCACCGGTCATAAAATAGGGTGGTGGAGTCATTTCATAAGTACCGTCAAATGATCTTTGATCTCTTCTCCACCTATGATTTAATGGTAAGAACCGTCTATGCCCCATGTAGCAAAATTTTCTACCATTATCCAACCACCATGACCAAGTCTGATACATACAACATGGACATGGAAGACGTCCCTTTGTACTCCATCCAGAGAGGTCACCATATGTAGGAAAATCGTTAATTGTCCACATCAATGCCGCACGCATCTTAAACATATCTTTCGTAGCAATGTCATAAGTATCTAATCCAAGATCCCACAACTCTTTTAACTCCAATATCAATGGCTCTAGATATACATCTATCTTGAAAGAAGGAGATTTCGGTCCAGGAATAAGTAATGACAACATTAAAGATGAACGTTTCATGCACATCCAAGGAAGCAAGTTATATGGTACTAATATCACTGGCCATGTGCTATGACTAGTGCTCATGTTTCCAAAAGGATTAAACCCATCCGCTGCTAACCCAAGCCTAACATTACGAGGATCAGAAGCAAAATCAGCATACTGTTCATCAAATGCCTTCCAAGGTTGACCATCGGCCGGATGCCTTAAACAACCCATCATTTACACGTCCATCGTGATGCCATTTCATATGAGAAGCAATTTTTGAGGACATGAATAATCTCTGCAAGCGCTGCTTTAAAGGAAACCACCGCAAAACTTTCGCCGGTTTTTTCTTGGATCTCTTGGATGATCCACCTTCATTCTGTGAGAAAATATTTCCCTCCCCATTGCCCTTCCATTTTGATGCTCCACACTTTGAACAAACTTTCTAATTTCTCATTCTCATTCCAAAACAACATACAACCGTTTGGACAAACAGGAATCTTTTCATATCCAAGTCCTAACCCTTTCATGTATTTTTTAGCTTCATAAGTGTCCTTCGGCAATTTCGCACCCGCAGGGAGCATATCACCTAGTGTTTGGAGTAACCATGTAAAAGAGGTATTACTCCATCCTCCCATGCACTTCAAATGGTATAAATGTACAACAGCAGTTAACTTACTAAATTTTATGCACCCTTCATACAAAGGATCGTCTGCATCTTTAAGCATGTCATAAAACTTTGCAGTATTTTCAGTAGGAAGTGGATCTCTTTGTTCTCGTACATTATGGGATTGTGTTTCCGGTACTAATGGAAATACCTCGTATAATAGTTCATGCAGCCCAGATGATGGTTCACACATTTCATTATTTGCAACAAAAATAGAGGGATGACTAGATGCTGTCCTATCTCGCAATTCACCATGCGCAAACCAATAATCGTAACCAGGAGACATCCCATATTGGACCAAATGATCATGTACCGTACTGATGTTATACCTCTTGTAATTGACGCACTTTACACAAGGGCAACAAATTCTCTCATCACTACCCATACTCTTAGATGCAAAACCCAGAAACTCATTGACTCCCAACACATATTCACTTGTCCCGCGTTTTTTTTCATCCAACTCTTGTCCATGAGCGACAGTAATAACTATATGAAATGCAACAAAAAAGATTATGCGTCATTTTAATGTTCATCACATTTTATCTAGATTTTTCAATAAAACTAACATAAATTAATAAAACAACACACATAAATACCAACAAAACTTAATTAAACAGCATAACAAAAAGAGATCCCTCCGTAAAGAAGACTGGCTTCGTTTCACCTCAGGTTAGACCTCCAACGTCAGTGTAGAGGTATCCACCAGGAAGTGATCTCAAAAGTTAAAACATAGATAAACAAACAAACATTAAATATTGAATAACACAAACTTTGTCCTCCAATCTCCAACAAAAACACATAACGAACATCATATAACAATTACCCTTCAATCTCCAATAAACTCCACAGAACCAACAACAAATAATAGTTAGCCCTACCCTCCGCCTTCCAACAAAACCCACAAACACCAACATCTCCAATAATAGTTAGCTCTGCCCTCCGCCTTCCAAAAAAATTCACAAACTCTAATCTCTAAAAAAAAAAGGAAAAAAGAACAAACAATAGTAATTGACGAAGAGATTCAAAATACACTGACCTGTGAAAGAGTAATATGTTATCGGCAAGTCACCTAGTGTCCCTCAATCACAGTTACGAAAACCACTGTAGTTGAGACAATTGAGTTCAACTGTCAAAGAAATTTGAAAAATAGATTTTTAATAAAGATACCTGGTCCAAAAAAAATAGTAAAAACAACGGACTTTTGGACATCAATAAATTCATACATTCCAATTCATATTTTTTCTTCAATATTCATACCAATTCATATTTTTCAGCAACAATTCATCCAATTCATATATTTTCAGCAATAAATTCATACATTCCAATTCATTTTTTTCAGCAACCAATTCATAAACCAATTCATATATTTTCATCAACCAATTCATACAAACCTATTCATATATTTTCAGGAATAAATTCAAACATTTCAATTCATATATTTCAATCAATTCATACATTTCAATTCATATTTTTCAGCAATTTCATACAAACCAATTCATATATTTTCAACAATAAATTCACCGATTCATATATTTTCAGCAACCAATCATTTCATAACAGGCAAAATATATTTTTATTCATATTTTTTCAGAATCACATTTTCAGTCCAATTCAGCTTTTTCAAGCAAACCAATTCATATTTTTCAGCATAATTTTTTCATACAAATAGACAGATATTTTCAGGATTAAATTCATACATTTCCAATTCATATTTTTCAGCAACCAATTCATTAGAGCAACTAAATTCGTACTTCATATATTTTCAAACCAATAATACAATAATGCAAAACTTCAATAGATTCGTAATACAAGAAATAAATTCGTGATTTAAGCAATCATGACCTATGCCGCCTGATTGAAGTTCGGTGGAGCAAAACGAGGAATTGAGGACTGAAATTGGCGGGGAGGGGCTGAAATTCGAGAGGGGGGCGGGAAGGGAGCTGAAATTCGGGGAGCTGAAAGGGAGGGGGGAATCGAGGGAATCGCGAGGTGAGGGGATTTGCAGTTTGATTTGGGGGGGGCTGTTGAAATCGCGAATGGGGAGGGGGGGTCTGAAATTGCGAAGGGGGGAGAAGGGGGGGTGGGGGATGGGGGAAAAAAAACCAAAACGCGCATTTTCTTAAGCTCTATAGTGGCGGTCACTGACTGCCGCTATAGAGTGACTTAGCTGCGGTTTTCATAAAACCGCCGGCTACATGTCGTCTATAACGGCGGTCAGTGACCGCCGCCATATGTTGTATATAGCGGCGGTCACTGACCGCCGCTATATAAACCGCTGCTATCTTGGTCTTTATAGCGGCGGTTTAGACCGCCGCTATAGGGGTATTTTCGGTCGCGTTTGAAATAAACCGCCGGGATATAGGGTATATAGCGGCGGTTTTGGTGACCGCCGCTAAAAAGACCGCCGCTGTAGACCTATTTTTTTGTAGTGACATATTACATAATAATATCTTGCACATTTTATTTAATAGTACTTTGTATATATTATATAATAGTACATTACACATATTATATAATAATACTTTTTACATATTATATAATAATACTTTTTACATATTATATAATAATACCTTGAACATATATTTAATAGTACCTTATGCATTTTATGTAATTGTACTTTACATTTTATATAATATAATAAGTTATGTAATATTATGTAATAGTACCTTATACATGTTATATATAGTACCTTATAAATATTATAGATGTAATATATAGTAGGAAAAATTATACTTTTTGCCCTCCGACTATGGGGTCCCCCGCACATTACAATCTATATTATTGATTTCATGACATTTAGCCCTCCATCTACTGTTGGCCCACATTTCGCACCCTGCCATCTGTTTTCCATCCTTTTGAACGCAAAATATTGCACGTGACAAGCACATGCGTTGCACCCCTTTCTTCTCCCCATTTTACCCCTGCTCGTGTGACTAAACTAACTATGATACCCCTTTTAAAAATAGCAAAACGAACTTGCTTTAATATTACAAAAATGCCCTCAGGACCACTTTTGAAATCGTGTTTTCATTTTCTGTAGAATATTTGTGAAAGAGACAGCCCGAGGAGGAACCCTACCAGTGCCCAAACACCATCGTCACCGTCAATCTTAGAGCATTTCCTGTTGAACGCTGCGTTTCTCACCTTAGACGAATTTTGGTAAATATCGCACCTTTTTTCATTGATTTTAAATATTTTCTTTGTTTCTAGGGTTTCGACGGCAACAATATCTTTCACCCATTCAACAGAATATTGAATCATTCATTTCAGTTTAGTTAATAGAACACTGAATCGTTTATTTATGTTTTGTTCCAGTTTAGTTAAACACCCATTCAATATACATTAAATCGTTTATTCCACTTTTGATATTTTTGATTTGGGTATGTTGTGTGATTTGAGGATTTTGTGAGCATAATGAGTAGAAGTTTGTTTCATGGTTCAATATTGTGTAGATTGTGAATATGGAGCATAGGTATGGCCTGTGAATGATAATTTTAGCATGAAGCAATGTAGTGTACATTTTTTTAGTGGCCCCTCGTGTGGTGAAATGCTTTTTCCATATTGTTTAAGTACAGTTTGTTTTATCTTTAAACTGGTGGTCCTCCATGTGCAATTTTTTATTTTAAAACTGGTGGTCCCCCATGATCTTTTTAAGCAAAAGCACGAAGCAATGTTTTATATTGTTTAAGTAGTGTTTGGCCAACATGTTAGAATTAAAATATTGTTTGTGTAGTTTTGTCTTATCTATGTCTCCTATGTGCTTCCATTCTCTTTACACACAACCAGAAAACATGTCATTGACACTGAATGTTAAACTTGGGCAATATTTTTTTAACATTATGCTTGCTTTGACGTGGCTTGTATCTGGAAACAATGAGAGAGTTACTAACATTTGAGGTGTACTTCCGAGGAAGATTTGTTTACAATGTAAGCTGCACGTATGTTGGTGGGGATGTTAGGATGCATGATGAACCATTTAACCCAGATCTCCTCTCTTTTATTGAGCTAGAGGAGATTGGAAAAAATTATGGGTACAAGATTGGAGATTTGATTTACTATAAGAAGCCTAAGTTGAACATAACAGATGGATTGGTGCTGCGAACATCTGATTACCATGTGCTGAACATGGTTAAGTACCACCGTGGACAGAAACTGTGTGTGTTGTACTTTGTAGGCTTTGGAGAATCCCATGCTAGTGATCCTGATGGTGGTGTAGGGTATGTTAAGGAAAGAGAAGGAAAAGCATTGCCGATTGGGAATCAACGACCCTTTCTGGCAACATGTATTGAGTGATGATGACGGGCTTGTTGATGTAGGAGTAGAAGTTGGTTGCTCATATGGTAAATCAATGGGAGCTGGGGACAGTGAGGCAAAGGTGGGTGACGCCGAAGAAGTTGAAGCTATACCGGGAGGTGGACAGTCATCATTGGAGGACAACACCCCCTCTGCAGATAGGCCTCCACAGCGGCTAGAGGCTAAAGATGGAGGTAATTAACCCCTGCAGTACATAATGATCTTTTTATGTTTGAGTTCAATATAACCCTATATAATATCTTGTCCATCCTTGGCAAATGTGCTATCTGATATGGCAAGAAGCAATGTACTCGTGTCTCCTACAACAAGTGACGATAATGTTGCCACCATAATAATTTTTGACATGTACGCTGTCCCAGATTTCCACGAGTCAGACATGGCGGAGCCGGTGTTGAAGTTACTCATGAAGTTTCCTTCAGTTCAAGTATTCTGAGTTGCTGTCCATCAAGCGAATTTACTGAAAGGCAAAGATGTGAAGTTTAAAAAGAATTGTGGAGACAAGAGCATTGTTATATGTAGAGCAGAGAGATGCAACTACCGGTTTATGCACGTTGGATGAAGGAAGAAAAGACTTTTCAGATCAGATCATTCCAACCAGTCCATACCTGCACAAGGAGGTATAGAAATTCGATTGTGAATTCAAAGTTTATTGCTGAAACGTGTTTCGAAATGTTTAAGTCTCAGCCAAGCATGCCGGTCAGTGTTATTTTGAAAGAAGTTAAAAGGATATGGAAGGTTGATGTGAATGATAGTCAGTGTTATCGGACAAGAGCTAAAGTGAGGAGTAAGATCTTTGAGAGTCACAAGGAACAATACAATCATTTCTGGGACTATTGCACCACGCATAGGGAAACAAATAGAGGAAGTTGTGTCGTTATGAGAGTGGAGAGAATTGCACCCAAGCTTCCTCTTGTATTTCAGCTTCTATACATATCCTTGGCAGCCATGAGGGATGACTTTCAAATTGGTTGTAGACCAATTATTGGTTTGGATGACTAATACTTGAAGGGTCCCTTCAAGGGTCAACTAGTTAGTGCCATTACACGTGACACGAATGATAACATGTATCCTCTTGCCATTGTTGCTGTAGAGGCTGAAATTAAAGATAGTTAGACCTGGTTCCTAGAGACGCTCGTCTCGGATCTTGGCCAACTACCACCAGGGGGATGGACTTTCATCTCCAATCGACAGAAGGCAAGTAGTCTGATTTAATGATCTATTCAATTAGTAACAGTTGTGTATTTCTTTACATTTTAACTCTATTTATACATGTTGCAGGGATTGGTGCCTAGCTTTGATGTGGTCATGCCATTGGCTGATCATCGCATATGTGTTTGACATTTATATGCAAACTTTCGTGATGCCGGGCATTGAGGCATCGCACTTAAAGATAGGTTGTGGGGAGCTGCGTCTGCCTATACTGAGAGGAAATTTAATAAAGAAATAGAGGTACTGAAGAAGCTTAGCCCTAAAGCTTGGAAGAACCTCTCAAAAATTGACCTCAGCATGTGGTCAAGAGCATGGTTCCACACTCATAGTAAGTCAAACCTGTTGGTCAACAATCTAAGTGAGTGTTTCAACACTTACATCATCAATACACGAGATAAGCCGATCATTAAAATGATCGAAATGATTTGGAAGAAGTTAATACGAAGATATTAGCTTAAGAGGGATGGGATGTCAAAGCTGACGAAGAAAATTTATCCAAAAATTCTAGCAAAGTTGGAGGCCATCGGGGAGGAAGCTTGCAACTACCTCGCCACGTATGCTGGTGATGGACTTTTTGAAGTGGAGCATGGGACTCAATAGTTTGTGGTGAATTTGAGAGACATAACTTGTGGATGTCCGAGGTGGGATATGGCAGGCATCCCTTATCCTCATGTATTTTTTGCAATTCTGTATGACGGTGGGAAACCCGAAGACTATGTGGATCAATGCTACTCTTGTGAGAAGTATATTTTGTCATACTCTCCAATCATATATCTCATGCCTAGTGAAGATCAATGCGTATGTACTGGTAATGATCCAATTGAGCCGTCATTTGTGAGGACAGAGCTTGTGAGACCCAAGAAGCTCAGAATCTAGCAAGAAGACGAGCTAAAGAACCCATATTGAGTAAGAAGAAGTGAGATTTGATTGGGATGTACCAAGTATAACAACCTCGGGCACAATGCAAGAACATGTTGTAGGAGGAAAGAGGCAATGCTGAGGGCTGCGGGTATGATAGTTGTCGGTGTGAGGTTCGTGACTGCAGCTTCATATGAAGAACTAAGCCTTGTAAATGTAAGTCATGTTAAATGTATAGATTTGCATTTAAGGGGCTCCACTAACACATAAAAAAATTGATTTTGCAGTTCAAATCTCAGCCACAGTCCACTAACTCGACGGGTACTTCGACTTCTAATGAACCAAGTCAGCTGCCTACTCCCAATGCTACCAAGACACGCAAACACAGAATCAATGAATCCATTGATGTAGAAATGGTATCAAAAATTAATTGAATTACATTCCATCACTTTTAAAATAGATAACTGTTGTCATTGGCTTTATTTCTAATTCTATAAACTACCCATGCACAGACAAAAAACAAATGTTGCACAGGTAAACAAGATTGCAGCCGAGGGTAATTGGATCTCCATCACCACTCCAATTAGAGACTGTAAATCCAACAATTAACACCAGTGTAGCATCTGACGTAACAAAGGTAAGGAAAATTTCGTTGCTTTTAAAATATGCACTTCGTGATGCATTCAACTAAACTAAGAATTTCTAATGTAGAAGAAGAAGAATGAAGGACCATTAGGGAAAAAGCTACAGGTGCGCCACCAACAAACAATCTAAGGTACCCATGCCATCAATCGGCATTGCATCAAGAATTCAACAAAGACAATCAGATCGGCTGAGGGCTTAATTCGGGAGTCAGACTAGCAAGAGCAATGAAACCCCTGTTGTCTTTGAGTTGACAACAGGTGAATCTCAAGCCCCTACAACAACACCGATAGAGGTGGTTCCAACAATGGAGAGTGCCATGAAATTTTAGGAGGAGAAGTGAAAAGGAAAGCGTCCCGCATGACAGTATTAGATTTAAGTTGGGTTTTGTAATTAATGAATATCTTATAGTTTGTTAACCATCAGGGCCACTTTTGTATGGAAGGATATGTAAGATTTGAGACACTTTTATTTATGTATGGCAGGTTGTCGATGAATGGTCATTTAGCCATTGGCTTTATTTCGTGTATATGGTTCAAAAAGTTAATTTGGGATGTAAACAAAGCATATTTGTGGATAGCTGGGGCAAGTAATAGAGCATTAGGAAAGCATGTTTTAAAAAAATTTTATTTATATATTTCGCTTGAGCACCTTAGGGAGAAAGAGAAATGCATGTTTTAAAGTTAACTTGTTTACATAAATTGCTGGGGCATGTTAGGGAGCATCAAGGAAGCATGTTTTAAATAAAACTTATTTACATATTTCACTCGGGCACGTTAGGGAGCAAGAGGGAGACATGTATTAAAGTAAAACTTATTTGCCTATTATATTTGGCTCGGGCAAGTTAAAGAGCATGTAGGAGGCATGTTTTAAAGTTAACTTGTTTACATATTTCACTGAGACACGTTAGGGAGCATCAAGGAAGCCTTTTTTTTTTTTTTTTAAATAAAGCCTAATACACGTGCAATACAAAAGAAGGCTATTAAGCAACACTAACATTTTAACACACGTGATACTTAAAGATCTATGGGAGCATTGACTGTTCAACATGACCATTATCAGTTCCTGAAAAATACAGACACATCACAACACCAAAAAACACCCAAGATATTAGCAAAGCCCTCTTATATCGCTTTTGTACAAACTTAAGCTTCTGATTCAGGGTCTCCATTTTCCAATTGGTGATGCTCTCGTTGTCGTTCTAAGGTCTCAACTTTCTGATTTAGGGTCTCCACTTTCGATCGATGCTACTCTTGTTGTCCTTCTAAGGTACCTTCATTTTCAGGGTCACCACTTGTAGCCGTTGTTTCTCATGCTCTGCATCTATATAAGTAGTACACTTTCCACAATCTTTTTGCAATTGTGATTCAACTCTTGTAGTCTCTTCACTAATCTTTTCATGCCAGTCACGTAGCCGCCTCAGCACTCTCTTACCATGATGGCACATCTCAGGGTCATACCATAAAAAATATCCACAAGGTTTGCCATACTGCAACATTAAACATAATGAATGATCAATCAAGTTGGTTTTTTAGTAAATTATGTAATTACTGACAAAATTACTTTATAATTAACACAGCTAAAAAAACGGCGTCCAAAATTAGTTTCAGTAAATGATGTATTCAAAATTTATTCAAGACCATAGTTGCAAACTAATTGTAAGAAACTCCAAAGAAACTTGCAGGCTATGAAATTTACAGATTCACAAACTAAATTGATACGCAATCAATTTAACAATACCTGCAAGATTAGATATACCAGATGTAATCAAATACACTTATACTTTTATCTTCAACCTCCTTTGTATAGAATATTCAATATCACCAATATTGATATTCTAAGAACACTAACACAAGAAATGTTAAATGATAACAATTAAATCAAAGGAAATTTAATCACACACTTGACACAAGAATTGGTGACGAAGAGAAACCCTCTTGAAGAACTTCTTCAAAAAGGAAAAACTCTCCGGGCCGAAGCCGGTTTTTAAATCCACTATTTTCAAACTCGATTACAAAGTGATCAAGAGATTACGCTAACTTAGATAATCTAAACACAGTGTATCTTACCCAAATTACCACAATTCAGATTAACACATCGCTGGGACATGGAACTCCATGACCATTTGAAAACAACATTCTCACTGGGTTGATCTTTCCATACAACAACTTATGCAATCAACAGCCGCTGCTAGAACCTCCAGCAATTAAGGGTGAGAATTTTATCCGGTGGAAATCGAAATTTACTGTTTCGGTTCCAGCCTATTTCTATACCGAAACTGGAACCCATTTTATGGAAATTCTAGAACTGGAACCAGAAATTCCGACTGAAATGTCAAAATTTTCCAGTTCCGGTATTTTTTTAAAAATTAATTCAAGGCTGGTTTTAAAACAATAAAAAACATGACTTGAGTCAAAACGACCCTGGCCACATGAAGAGTTGAGACTCTTCGTCGAATTTTTGCTTATACATGTTAAACAATAGTACCTTATACATATTGTTTAATAGTACCTTATACATACTATGTAATAGTACCTTACACATATTTTTTAATATAAAGTACCTTTTACATAATATGTATAATATCTTATACTGGATATAATAGTACCTTGTACATATGGATATAATAGTACCTTGTACATATTAGATAATAGTAGGAGGAGAATAAGAAGAAGAACAGTGAGAAGGGAAATAAGAAGGAGGAGGAGGAGAAGGAGGAGGAGAAGGAGAAGAAAGAGGAGGAGAAGGAGAAGGAGACGACAAAGACGGTTTCTTGTTTTTCAGTGTTCGAACAGTTCATCCACCATTAGAACGCTCCACTAGTAGAACTATTAATCCACCGTTAGAACATAATAACATTTTATAATTTGATGAAAATTCAAGCGGTCCACCGTTAGAACATTTGATGCAGCATTTGAATGATTGCTGTTGGATGTAGCATTCGAAAGGTTGAATTTAGCCTTCAAATGGCTGCTGTTAAATGAAGCGGTCGAAGACCGTTCAAATGGTTGCGGTGGATTTAGTGTTCGAAGTCCATTCGAATGGTTGTTGTTGGATGTAGCATTTGAACATTGGATATATCGTTCAAATGGTTGAAATATATTCGTCCCAAAAGGGCACTTTTTGGGACGAAATATATTTTTTGTGCCAAAAAATCTTTTGTAACGGACTTATTGGGACACCTGGCTTGACAGACTAATTCCGTCCCGAAAACATTTTCGGGAAGGAATTTGGATTTTTTGGACGGAAAATTCCGTCTCAAAAGGTCAAATTTCTTGTAGTGTTAGTTTATTTTCTGAAAAATAATAAAGCTTTTACTGTTAATCTAAAATCTTTTTACTTTGAATTCATTTTCAAGTGCGTATTAAATATCTGAAAATAAGTAAAATAAATTATAAAATTTATTCTGCAATATTGGGAACCTACCATACGGATTCTATCCACCACAAGTCTTTGTTTGTGCTGAAGCATTAATGAAGTTAGAGACGTAGCCAATTTAACCTTTAATCTTCGAGGGTAGCTCTTCCCTCCTTTACAACTACCCTAAGTAATTTGAGAAACTCTCCGTATTCTATCCACCACAAGAACTCTAATTGATTAGCATCCTTCTCATGGATTCTAATTATTACAACATGTGACCCATATTTGAAATTATTTTGATAGTTTAAGAGTACAAAGTGACTTTTTTCGCAATAATTAATCATAAATCTTCTTATAGGTAAGAATTTACTAAGAGCCTTTAATTAATTCCAGATGAAATGATTCATGAGCAAGAATAATATATACCCAGGTATTTTCTAATTGCCCTTATTGATAATTCGACATAATTAGGCAAACCTTTTTATTTTTATGCTTACTCTTTGGCCAATTTTTGAAACCAATGAGAACATAAAAAGCACGTGTTAATTTCGTGAGAAATTTTTGAGAAGAGCATATAAGAGAAAATGTATATGTATAAGCGAAGATACTTTGAGTTCCAATAAAAATTGAGAATTGATAACTAACAAAAAATAAAAGAAAGGAAAATACAAAAGTTAAAAGTATATGTTTCAGATATGTGAAATGAACAACCTAATTTAGACCCAAACAATGTGCAAAATACCTAGAGGGGGGTGAATTTGTATATTTAAAAATCCTCAAATATCTTTTTACATCTAAAACCTATCCTATGCAAAATCAATCCAAATACAATGTTTTCGATAACCAAAGACTCAACAATATCCAGAAAACACGTAAGAACAAGTCTGTAAAAAACAGTATGAACAATTTGTAAAATACAGAACAATTCCGAACTAGCTGTAAAAAACTCGAAAGAAACTCGCAGGCTATTGAATTTATAGATTCACAAACTAAATTGATACCCAATCAATTTAAAAATACCTGCAAGATTAGATATATAAGATGTAATCAAATACACTTATACCTTTGTCTTTAACCTCCTTTGTACAGAATATTCAATATCACAATATTGATATTCTAAGAACACTAACACAAGAAAGGTTAAATGATAACAATTAAATAAAAGGAAATTTAATCATACACTTGACACAAGATTTGGTGACAAAGAGAAACCCTCTTGAAGAATTTCTTCAAAAAGGAAAAACTCTCCAACCGAAGCCGGTTTTTAAATCCACTATTTTCAAACTTGATTACAAAGTGATCAAGAGATTACGCTAACCTAGCTAATCTAAACACAGTGTATCTTACCCAAATTACCATAATTCAGATCAACACATTGCTGGGACATGGAACTCCATGACCATTTGAAAACAAGATTCTCACCGGGTTGATCTTTCCAACAGCCGCTGCTGGAACCTCAGCAATTAAGGGTGAGAATTTTATGCGATGGAAACCGGAATTTACGGTTCCGGTTCCAGCCTATTCTGGTACTGAAACTGGAACCCATTTTTTGGTTCCGGTATATATATTTTTAAATTAATTCAAGGCTGGTTTTAAAACAATAAAAAACGTGACCTGAGTCAAAACGACCCAGGCCACATGAAGAGTCGAGACTCTTCGTCGAATTTTTGAAACGTCCCAGACTCCCCACCTAGCTCCTCCCTGCCGCCACTCGCCAGCCCTGCCCCCGCACTGATCTAGCCTCCGTCCATCATCGTCATCCTCCCTCCCTCCGAAATCTCCATCTCTCTCTCTCTCTCTCACTCTCTCTCTCTCTCTCTCTCAACTCTCTCCATCCCAAAATCTCTCTCTCACTCACGGGATTTCAGTTGAGTTTTGGACCTTTGGTGGCCTCATCTCTCACCAGAGACGGGGTGTGTTGATTTGATTTGGGAATTTTAACTTGCGTTAGGGTTTAAGTATGTTCATGTAATTTTTCGTAAATCCGAATCTCATGCCATGGAGATAGATTGTGATTGGAATTTATTCTTATGTTCTAAGTTATTGGAATTATTTGCACTTCTATACAACTATGTTCTAATTATTATGCTATGCTGTTGGGATTGTATGATGGTGTTCTAATTTGTTGGTTTACATTACATTTATGGTTTACAACTGTGTTCTAATTTACTAGTTTATATTAATGTTCTAATTATTATGCTCTGCTATTGGGATTTTATGTTTGTAGTAAAATTAAGAAACATGGAACCATCAGAGAAGATAGGTCTATGACAATGATAAAGCAAAGCAAAGAATACCAATGAATACGTCTATGGCCAAATCTCTTGTGTTTCTGATGTTATAGTGTATTTGTTAACCAATGAATAGCAATATTTGTTCAGAATATCTGTCATTGAACTTCAAGTTTTCAGATTCTTTATTTGTGGGAATAAGCCTTGATTACATAGGCATCATTTGGGTGGATCTTTAACTCCTTATTTATTGTGAAATGAGATATGATTTCAATATGCATTCACAATTATAGTGTATTCTTTTTTTGTCATCTCTTGCCATCTGTTGTCATAGTATATTCTGTTTTTTTTTTTTTTTTTTTGTGGAATAAGCTTGGTTACAAATTCTTTTTTGCCATCTGTTGTTCCTAAGTATCTCTTATATACATATAATATTATATTTTTTCAAAAAATGTTTTAATCTTTTTCATTGCTGACCAGCAATTATAAGCAAATGTTTATTTTGCTGATTATGTTATAGTGCATCAGGCCAAACTTCCTCCCAAAAATCTTGATTAAAATCATTACAATTTCATGTTTGTACTTTGGAGACGGGGGGGGGTGTACTATATTCCTAGAATGAAGAAATCTCTCTTCATTGTAGTTTATTTTGGACAGAATAAATGTATGGACACAAATGTAATTATGTAATTTTTTTTTCCGTTGATTTCTTGATGAATGATAATGGAATGATGTGCTTAAAAATAGTATTATAAAACTTTTGCAACAGGGGAAAAAAACAGCCCAGTTTTTGGCCTAAAATGCTTTAAAAAATATTTTGGGCCAAAGTAAAATCTGGGCCTTCAGGCCAAGATATGGAACCGGAATTTCCGGATTTCGTTTCCAGAAATTTCGGTTCCATTCCGGTTATTTCCAGTCCATTCCGGAATGGAACCAGAATGAAATTTTAGATTCCGGTGAGTACTGAAATGGCCCATTCCGGTTCTATCCGTTTCAAATGACCCTCCGGTGTGCCTAAAGCAGCTTCATAGATTCTCTTAGCACTTGCATCCATGTCTTTGACTCCAAGCTGAAGTTGAACTCTGTCCTTCCTCCTGATATTCAAATCAAGGACTAAGTTAAGCTGATTATTAGGGACTGCATATAATAAATCAGTTTAAATCATAAAAAAAGATATGGCTAAAACCTCTAGAAGTTGTGGCAGAAGAGAGAGAGAGAGAGAGCGCAGCTTGAATGGCGTACAATTGCATCAAATAAGAGAACTCGTTTTTGTTCCTTTAGAAATAGGAACAAGAACTCAGAGAAGCCAGTAAATTTACAGGATTGTAAAAGTAGAAGAAGCTGTCTAGTGAGCATGACATTGATCACTGAAGTATTCCTTTAGCTAAGTCTGTCGAAGAAGAAATTTTGTGCAGGTAAATAGAAAATAAACTTACTTGCTGGAGAACCGCGGAGTAAACCAGGTATCATGGTTTCCTAAAATAACTGCTTTAGTAAATTCAAGATTTGCGACACTTTGGACGAGTTCGACATTCTCATTGCCAAAATCACCTGAATAAACACAGAGAAAAGTAGCAAGAAACAGAGCAAAGAAGAAGTAATAAAGGTTTAGTAATTAAATCAGTAAGCACATTAACTATGCAAAATTTCAGAGTTTGTCAGACGTATAGAAGTTTCAGGATTGTAGGTGTCTCAAATTGGCCCCTCTTTCACACAAATAAAAACATAGATGTAAATCTATTTGCAGACCACTGAGGTAACCAGTTCAGCTAACTTATAGAGATGCACCGGTAGGTAAACAGCTGGGGGAATAGAACTTGCCCGTAAACAGCACCAAATCCTGCTGCATTTCACCGTAAACCGTATTAGTTAAGATAAAACAATAATTCTTTCCTAAACCAAGTTAAACAAAGACATTAAGAAGAAAAAGTGAGCCCAAAACAATTAGCCAGTTACAAACAAAGAACCCCAGATTCGGACTGCTCTTTGTCTTGGGCTGTTTGCTTCTAGAGTTTCATTCAACGATACACATAAAGCAACCTTTCTCTCAAAACACTTCATCTTCTGGCTTATTTTAAGTTACCGTAATCTACTACTTTCCCATGGAAACAAATAGTGGATTAGCCCAGAGAAAAACATTGATTAAACATGGTCTACATAGTGAGTTGTTCATGCCAGTATGTAACCATAGTGATATGAGTCGAAGACCAAAAGATTCTTAATTTATCACTCATCGCAATTTCTCCTTAAATATTTAACATTCTTTTTACCATTACTAAACTTTAAAAACCCAATTCGACATACATGATACATCTTAACTTTTTCGTTTTCTAATACACAGTCAAACTACAAATTTTTCTGTACAGCGACTATTACGAATCAAAGAGAAGCAATCACGGAAGTAAACTGCATAAAATTGGAAAAGAACAAAAAAAGAAGGGGAAATACCTTTAAAAACTGAAGTGCCTTTGTATCTTCTTGTAGACTCCAATCATCATGCTTCCAAACCCCAGATTGTCATTTAGATTAACAAAAGAAGAATTATAATTTCGCACAGGCCTAGGGTTTCTAAAGTCGAACAAAAAACAAATACCAGGGAGAGAGAGACTCACGACGTTGTTGACAACTGCGATGCAAACAGACGAAGTAAGGGGAGAGGAACAGAAGAGATGGCAGAGAGTGGACGCGTGCACCAATGCACTTGACATTAGGAGCTCTTTTCTTCCACTCGCCCGCGCGAAGGCGCGAGGGATGTTTCAGTTAGGCATCACATGTAGCTGAAAGCACGTGATTAGATAACGGTGTACTCAAGTGTTTGAGTACCGAAAATTAAAAATTTTGAATTTTTTTTAAAAAATTACAAATATAGATTTTAATTCTTATCGCATTATTTATTTTCATTATAATTATTTTAATGTAAATGTTTTCTTTCAGAATTCTTTTATGCAACGGTTTGTGAATTCAGAGGCGCGGAGCAGGGGGTGTGGGGTGGGGCGATGCTCCTACTTGGACAGAATAAATGTATGGACACAATATGTAATTATGTAATTTTTTTTCCGTTGATTTCTTGATGAATGATAATGGAATGATGTGCTTAAAAATAGTATTATGAAACTTTTGCAACAGGGGAAAAAAAACAGGCCAGTTTTTGGCCTAAAATGCTTTAAAAAACATTTTGGGCCAAAGTAAAATCTGGGCCTTCAGGCCAAGATATGGAACCGGAATTTCCGGATTTCGTTTCCAGAAATTTCGGTTCCATTCCGGTTATGTTCCAGTCCATTCCGGAATGGAACCAGAATGAAATTTTGGATTCCGTGAGTACTGAAATGGCCCATTCCGGTTCATCCGTTTCAAATGACCCTCCGGTGTGCCTAAAGCAGCTTCATAGATTCTCTTAGCACTTGCATCCATGTCTTTGACTCCAAGCTGAAGTTGAACTCTGTCCTTCCTCCTGATATTCAAATCAAGGACTAAGTTAAGCTGATTATTAGGGACTGCATATAATAAATCAGTTTAAATCATAAAAAAAGATATGGCTAAAACCTCTAGAAGTTGTGGCAGAAGAGAGAGAGAGAGAGAGCGCAGCTTGAATGGCGTACAATTGCATCAAATAAGAGAACTCGTTTTTGTTCCTTTAGAAATAGGAACAAGAACTCAGAGAAGCCAGTAAATTTACAGGATTGTAAAAGTAGAAGAAGCTGTCTAGTGAGCATGACATTGATCACTGAAGTATTCCTCTAGCTAAGTCTGTCGAAGAAGAAATTTTGTGCAGGTAAATAGAAAATAAACTTACTTGCTGGAGAACCGCGGAGTAAACCAGGTATCATGGTTTCCTAAAATAACTGCTTTAGTAAATTCAAGATTTGCGACACTTTGGACGAGTTCGACATTCTCATTGCCAAAATCACCTGAATAAACACAGAGAAAAGTAGCAAGAAACAGAGCAAAGAAGAAGTAATAAAGGTTTAGTAATTAAATCAGTAAGCACATTAACTATGCAAAATTTCAGAGTTTGTCAGACGTATAGAAGTTTCAGGATTGTAGGTGTCTCAAATTGGCCCCTCTTTCACACAAATAAAAACATAGATGTAAATCTATTTGCAGACCACTGAGGTAACCAGTTCAGCTAACTTATAGAGATGCAAAAAAGGTACCATAAACAAAAATCCTGCTGCATTTCACCGTAAACCGTATTAGTTAAGATAAAACAATAATTCTTTCCTAAACCAAGTTAAACACAGACATTAAGAAGAAAAAGTGAGCCCAAAACAATTAGCCAGTTACAAACAAAGAACCCCAGATTCGGACTGCTCTTTGTTTTGGGCTGTTTGCTTCTAGAGTTTCATTCAACGATACACATAAAGCAACCTTTCTCTCAAAACACTTCATCTTCTGGTTTATTTTAAGCTACCGTAATCTACTACTTTCCCATGGAAACAAATAGTGGATTAGCCCAGAGAAAAACATTGATTAAACATGGTCTACATAGTGAGTTGTTCATGCCAGTATGTAACCATAGTGATATGAGTTGAAGACCAAAAGATTCTTAATTTATCACTCATCGGAATTTCACTTTAAATATTTAACATTCTTTTTACTATTACTAAACTTTAAAAAGCCAGTTCGACATACATATACATCTTAACTTTTTCGTTTTCTAATACACAGTCAAACTACAAATTTTTCTGTGCAGTGACTATTACGAATCAAAGAGAAGCAATCACGGAAGTAAAATGCATAAAATTGGAAAAGAACAAAAAAAGAAGGGGAAATACCTTTAAAAACTGAAGTGCCTTTGTATCTTCTTGTAGACTCCAATCATCATGCTTCCAAACCCTAGATTGTCATTTAGATTAACAAAAGAAGAATTATAATCTCGCATAGACCTAGGGTTTCTAAAGTCGAACAAAAAACAAATACCAGGGAGAGAGAGACTCACGATGTTGCTGACAACTGCGATGCAAACAGAGGTTGCCATAGAAGTTCACAATGCAGCGTTGGACTTGGACGAAGTAAGGGAGAGGAACAGAAGAGACGGTAGAGAGTGGACGCGTGCACCAACGCGCTTGACATTAGGAGCTCTTTTCTTCCACTCGCCCGCGCGAAGGCACAAGTGATGTTTCAGTTAGGCATCACATGTAGCTGAAAGCACGTGATTAGAACTGTACGTCCACAGTGTTTGAGTACCAAAATCAAAATTTTAATTTTATTAAAAAAATAAAAAAATAATCTTTATTCTTATCTAATTGTTTATTTCATTATAATATTTATTCAAATTTTCTCTCTTAATTCTTTTATCAACGTTTGTACACCAGAATATTTTTTAGGTAATTATTATTTTTTTGCGTTAAACTATATAGTATATACCAGTCTTTTGATTGTCATTTTTTTGGGTAATCAAGTAAGTCTTTTGGTTTTATTAAACAGAAGTTCCATAAATTATCTGAATCTCTAAATTATCTGAGCTAGTACCTTACTGTGGATATATACTACCTTCCTTGTAGCTTTCTATATATATTAAAAAATATATCACTTAAATAAAACCAGTTCAAATTGCTTCTTCTTTGGTGGAAATTAAGCTGGCCATTGTAGCAAAAGATCTGATCTGAGCCATGCAACACATGTGATGTGAAACATGACGAAAGAACGTACGCACAACGTTAATATATATCTTGACATTATCTTGATCATTAATATCGATATATATATATATTATAATAACAGTAACACACAAGATCAGATTCATCAGTACAAGTTTTCAATATTATGAAAATTGAGAAACACACGCTACATCCAATTATTGGCCTTTTATTGTGGATATATAACAGTAACGGAAAAAAAAAATCCTGCCATTTCCCTATTGGGCTAGGCAAGCTAATCTTCATTAACACAGCGGAAAAACACACCACACAAGCTTCGACATTCGTATACTGTACTATCTGCTTATTGGCCATATTGCAGATAACATAAAAAAATAATATATATATAGTCCAATTACCTTCAATAGCTGTACACCAATAAATGCATGTTAGGTATATGCATTTGTCGTGATAAAAGCGTGCATGGATCACGCCATGTAGAGACAAGTTTGAGGTTGTTTTTAGGTTCATGAATATTAACCTTTATTTTATGGCAATATAGAGATTAATTTTGACTTCAATTAATTTTCACAGGACCTACCTAGATTTTTAGGGCATGAAGTTGATCAGAAGTAATTACGACATAGATGATCAGATGGTTGGAAAATGTTTGGAGGTCAATGTAGTACATAAACATAGCACAAGAACTTAATAAAGTTAGAGACGTAGCCAATTTAACCTTTAATCTTCGAGTGTGACTCCTCACTCCTTTACAACTACCCCAATTTAACCTTTAATCTTCGAGTCTGACTCTTCACTCCTTTACAACTACCCCAACTGATATGAGAAACTCTCTGTATTCTATCCGCCACAAGAACTCTACTTGTTTAGCATCCTTCTCATGGATTCTAATTATTACAGCATGTGACCCATATTTGAAATTACTTTGATAGTTTAAGAGCACGAAGTGACTTTTTCACAATAATTAATCATATATCTTCTTATAGTTTAAGAGCACGAAGTGATATTTTAAAGATTTGTGTTTTTTGTTTCTTTAAATTGGTAGTTTTAGTTTAAGAAGCTAAAAAGATATATAGGTGGTGGCTTTTATAAATATATAAGCCAAATATGAACATTAATACACACTATATATTCATGACCTCCACAAAAAGATACAAATAATAAGTAGGAATATATATCTTGTGACAGAAAATGTCCTTAATAATGATAAACATAAGCCCATCCCACTATGTCATGCGGTACAAAATTTTCAAAATTCAAATGTCTCGAAAATTCAAATATTTTAGAGACATATATATTGCGCTTTTCACTTTTCCGAAGGAAGACAAAGCTAGTTACACAACTAGGATTTGATACAGTGTTTCAGTAGTGTTTGGCTGCCTAATATTTGACCTAATAAAATAATTAAGTGCTTTTCCAAGAACTGGTGTATAGCTAGTATGTACATATATAATTATTGCTTAAAAAACTATGTTTTGCACTACGATTCTATGTTAATCTGAAAACTTTTTACTTGGACTTCATTTTCAAGTGCTCGTTAAATATCTGAAAACAAGTAAAATAAATTATAAAATTTATTCTAGAAGCAAACAAACGGATCCTAAAAGTCTAAAGGGTATAGTTATTAATACTGCGACCGGATTTGGCCACTGCATGTAGCTGAAATAATTAGAATCCAATGAGGACGCTAATTATCAAGTAGAGTTCTTGTGGTGGATAGAATACGGAAGAGTTTTTCATATTAGTTGGGGCAATTGTAAAGGAGGGAAGAGTCTCCTTTGAAGATTAAATTGGCCACGTCTCTAACTTCATTAATGCTTCCGTAACAATGAAGACAGTTGTCAATGCTTCCTCCTACAGCTTCTTTGGCTCAGTACTTGGATAATGTATCCTACCGACCCCAAAGGAGTTGGGATCAAGACAAAAATCCACAAATATTACTCCTACTAAAAATAAAAACACACTTTTTTTCATAGGTAACCAACGTCATTTATATGGTTAATTTTTCAAAAAGATCACAACGAAGTCTTTCTTAACGATCAGTCTTCCATACAAAGAGTAATTATAAGAAAAAATTTCTTGTAATAAAAGTTTTCCAGTACCAGTCCAAGTAATTACCCTACAATTAGCATGTCATGTCAAATGAAAAATCGAAGATAAGAGTAAAATTAATTGAAAAAATCCAACCCAAAAGAATTGAACAGAAATACATGAGTTCAAAACCATTAACATAAAGGAAAAAATCGGAGACAAATAAAAAAGTTCGATCCAACAACGGTAAACAGAAAAAGAAGATCAAAGGAACAAAAAAACAGGTCCCCCAATAAAATCAGGCTCATGAGATCCATAGAAGGATTGTTTGTATATTCCATGGGTTTGCATATATGGCATGATTTTGATGGTTGGATCTTTTGTAAGGGCACACGATGGAATTGATCATTTAGGGGTTTAATGTGTCAAAGGTAGTCGTTGTAACCCATGTTCGAGATCGATTATGTAGTTTAGGGCGCTTGAAGTAATTTTTTCTCAAAATTAATTATATCTTCTTATACATAGGAATTTATTGAGAGTCTTTAATTAGTTTCAAGAAAAATTGAGAATTGACAACTAACAAAAGTTTAAAAGTATATGCGACGTCAGGTACGTCAAAGATTTTTGTTTTTTTGTCTTTAAATCGGTTGTTTTAGTTTAATTAGAAGCTAAAAAGATAGGTGTTGGCCATGTATATATAAGCCAAATTAATACATGCATATGAACATTACACACTATTCACCGCTATACAAACAATAACTAGTATATCTAATTTAGACAGAAAATGTCCATGATCCCCCTATATATATTATGCGCTACAGAATTCAAATGCTTGGAGACATATTGAGCTTTTTATTTTCTAAAGAAATATTACGCAAAGCTAGTTAAATTCAAATAATTCATTTCCACTATAATAAATATAAAAAATTCATTCAAATTATTTCTCTCTTTCAGTTTTCACCAACTCCTAAATCTCAAAATTTTAACCTCCTCAAAATTTTATACACAAACACTAATAGGCCCGAAGCTCAAACAGAACATACGCAAGAAATTAATGCGTACACTAAAGCGACGTAGGCACTAGTACTTAATAGGACAATATTATATGCATGGGCTTTTGGCTGTGAGAGATTTCGTTTATAATGCATTTAAATTAACAAGAGCAGTAGTTTCAATTTTTTTTTCTTTCTTTTATGGAAATCTGACCATTTTATTATAAGGCATATATATAATTAAAGAGTGCCAGCACTGTTATTAATTAAGGTAAATCATTTGATCTGTGCCATGCAAATCACACGAAACGTCACAAAAAAGAGACCGCGCGCACAAGCTTTAAGTAATATAAAAAAGTGACAAACAATATTATATTAGGGAGATTAATATTGAACATAACACAATATATAGTATCGGAATTATTTAAAATATTTTGAGAATATTAAATACAAGAGTACGTTTAATCTCATTACATTATAAAATCCCTGAAAAGCAACATGCATATATATCCGCCTATTGGCCTTATTCAAGTACGCTTCGGAAAACACACCACCGAAGCTTCGACAATATAATTAGAAGAAAAACACAATACATATATCTTCTTATTAGTCATTCATATTGTCGATAACATAAGCTTTCCGCTTCCAAGCTCTACACTTCTCCCCATGCTTGAGCAGCTGCAGAGCAATAAGAAATATTACAGTACGTCAGAAGCCAGCTAAAGGAATTTACGCGCGCGCGCGCTCAGACACAGACACATATATATATATATATAATCAAATGATAGAAAGTAACAGGCCCTCGTAACGTAGCAATTATATATAGTTTGCTGGCGTCTTGGGTAGACTCTAATGCATGAGTTGCAGTAATTAATATTAATGGATATAAGCTATCATGGAACCTGTCTTGGAAAGAATCCAATTGTTGTCGGTGTCCACATGCGATGCAAAGTAACCAAGCAGCTCCGACTTTCCCCTGGCCTTCTGAATCTTGTTAGTGATAGCCGCCTTATCATCATAACTAATCCAAGTTTTCTTCTCATAGCAGTAGTTTGTTTGAGTAACGGGATCGAATACTGCCGTGGCAGTTCTCTGGGCTGTGAAACTGGCGATTCGATTATAACCTACGAACCCATCAGCGCCGAAATCAGGAGACGCTCCTATAGCCGGTGCATTGATTTGGTGGTTATTTTCATTTGCCAGCATCCATGCGTACCCAAAAAATGGATGCCCCAGGACAATTTTTATTTTATTGTTCCTAGCTTCCGCTATCCAAGCATTGATCCCAGCTTCCGCGCTTGGGTCGTTTCCCCTATTGAGCCATGCCGCATGTGCTCGAGTTTGATGCGGTGAGGTACTGGGGGAATATAAGCCATAGGCAATTACATTGATCCAGTCCAACCGAAGACAAGTAATATTAACCGGATATTGGTAAGCTCCCCCGCGTGGAAAGTTCCAGACCTGTGCTGTCAACAGCAATTTCTCATTGCCGGTGTCATCGGCCTCGTCATTAATGGCATTACGCCATTCATTGAGGACTGCGCCAAGGTCACGACTTTCCTGTTGTGTGGTGGGGTGCCAGAAGAGGTCAAGGCCATGGAAGTTGTTAGTTCTGGCAAGCTGTATGGAGGAACTTATGAATGCTGCACGGTTGCTTCTTCTGGTTGGCCATTGAGCGAAGGTAGAAGGATCCGAGGCTGGTCCACCGATGGATAAAAGGGTCTTAACATTGGAGTTTTTTCTGCACGGTTTGGGTGAAAGTTGAGAACTGAAGGAATATATTGTTTCGAGCAGGTAATATGACTGGTAGGTATCGGGGTCAAGATCGGCAAAGGCACAAAAGAGATGGGTGAAGTGGGTGGATTCTTTGCTAGCCACCGGGCACTGGGAATGCACTAGTGGAATACCAGTATCCGGCTTTCACAACTTCAGTCGTCATGATTAATGTTGTAGGGAAAGCGAGGCAAGACAAAGTAGTAGTACTATTCTCTAATTTCTTGCAAGAGCTATGAGATATAATTCCTAGGAGGTTTGGATGCCTTGACGAAAGAAGGTGTACCTATATATAGATCCTTTCCCGCCCCCACACGGAGTCAAATTATATAGAAACGATTACCTAGTATTTAAGGTAATTGGTTTCTTTTGTGTTTTATGGATCTTATTCCCACAACGAAAGGGAAGGTAGGAACAAGGCCAACATACCCTCAGGACCATCATGTAGAGACAAATTTGAGGGTGTTAGGTTAAACATTAACTTTTTATGGCAACATAGAGATTTTGACCTCATTTTCACAGGACCTAGTTTTTTAGGGCATGAAGTAATTAGAAGCAATTAGGACATAGATAAGATGGCTGGAAAATGTTCGGAGGTCATGTAGACGAAAAAATAGCACCGGCGATTTATGCATTCAAACCTCAGAATTTTACGAAAATGGAAGACAAAAACTGAATTAGTGGAAGCTAGTAGTACCATACCTGATTTTCTAAATTGAATTTGCACTATATTGTAGAAATTTAGTTGTTTTTCAAGAAATTATCGAAACTCATTACCATACTGAATTATCAAATAAGGTTTAATTGGCTAAAGATATTTTAATGATCGAGAACAACTACTTCCTTCTCGGTTTTGAGGACAACATATTTTTCGAGCAACACGTACGTTTACTGGAAAGCTAGATGGAAAGCTGGCAATTGTTTTTTTTATATAAATTTACTTGAATAAGCGAGTAAGAATATTATTATATCAATCATGCACTACTATATCACATGCTGGTCATAGTTACCCTAATTTCTCCTGGGAGAAACTCCCACAGAGACACAAGAAACACATACAATAAAGGGTAGGTCATTATGTCCTAATTACTTCTGATCAACTTCATGCCCTAAAAATCTAGCTAGGTAGGTCCAGTGAAAATTAAATGAGGTCAAAATTAATCTCTAGCTTTCAGCCCTCAATTTGAACCTAACAACCTCAAACTTGTCTCTACGTGGCGTGATCCATGCACGCTTTCATCAAGACAAATGCATCTACCTCACATGCATTTATTGGAGTACATGACATATTTAAGGTAATTAATGGACAATATTCGCTAGTGTACTATTTGTAAAATAACAAACTCTTCACTACCTAGCTTATACATATACATTTTCTCTTATATATATATATATATGTTCTTGTAAAAAAAATTCTCATGAAATTAACACGTGACTTTTTTGTTCTCATGGGTTTCAAATTGGCCAAATACTAAGGATAAAAATAAAAAAAGTTTGCCTAATTACGTTGAATTATCGATGAGGACAATCCAAAAATACCTCAGTAAGTTATTCTTGCCCATGAATAATTTCATTGGAAATTAATTAAAGCTTCTTATATGGGATGTCTATTTTAGAAAAAATTATAGAATTGTGAATATTTATGTAGATTAGAGTTTTATAGGTTTTGAGTAAAAATTGGTGAAAAGTTTTGTCTTTACATGGCGTGATCCACGCATGCATGCTTTCGAGGCTTGCACAAATCGTCGGTGCTATGTTTTCGTACTACATTAACCTCCGAACATATTCCAACCATCTGATCATCTATGTTGTAATTACTTCGGATCAACTTCATACCCTAAAAATCTAGCTAGGTAGGTCCTGTGAAAATTAAATGAGGTCAAAATTAATCTCTATGTTGCCATAAGAAAAATTTAATGTTGAACCTAACAACCTCAAACTTGTCTCTACAAGGCGTGATCCATGCACACTTCCATCACGACAAATGCATCTATCTCTCATGCATTTATTGGAGTACACACTACAAGAAAAATGATATTAAGTGTCAAAATTTCGGGTGTCAAAATAAATTTTTTCACAAAACCATGTCTTTCTCTGTCAAAAAATAAATTTTGTTATACAAGCTGCGCCCGGAAATGCAAAAACGTCCGGATGGCATTAAAACCCGTCCGCATGATTTTTACGCTTGACGAAAGACAAAATGTCATATATTTGTGATTAGACACATTTGTCAGGAATCTGCAAATGCATCCGCACATGTCTGTGAAGCCGTGTGCACATAGTTTGGGTGACAAAACACACTTGTCACCCATCAGTGACGCAGGTCAAATCATCACAAAAACTGCAATACTGTTTGCACAATTTGCTCATAACATCTGAACGATTGAGACAGTTCGCGCATGATTAATACGCGTCTATTTTAGACGACCATGGAGAATAGCTATTCACGTCTACACAGTTCTCTCCCGTTCGAACGCGTATGGCTAAAATTTTAGCGAATAGTGGTGCTCTACGTAGCACGTTCCAGACGTCTGCCCGTTCGTTGCCGTTCGCACTGACTCAAACTGTCCGCATGCCATCATTTTTAAAAGATTTTCCTAACGGTTCACGATTTAAAATTTAATGAGTGGGAATCTGATTGGTGCACATAGAAAACAAAACTGTCCGCACGGTGGGGACGGATTTTAAATACGAACAAAAGCCATTTGAATGACATTTTACACCAGCCATTCAGTACCATTTTCTCTCCTTTCTTAGACGTACATTCACGTTTCTCGTCCAGTAATCTTGCTTTTCCATCCTATTTCATAGAGTTCGTTGTATCTAGGTACGTTTCTCATGTTTTTATTTCATTTTTTGGCTTACAAATAGTATTTTTTTAAAGTTATTTACATAGAAATTTTCATGAATGATTTCCTACCACCACAGTTGTTTGATGGATTACCTAATGTTGTAAGATTGTTTAGACTATAATTTTGTGTTGGTTTGGGGGAGTTTTGGAGGTAGAAGAGAGGCTAGCCATGGGTAAGTCGACTCGGTCTTCTTCCCACGACACTTCCGGATGGATAGTTTTAAATTTTCTACGGTTATTTACAATGTTCAGACAGTCAAACAGACATGCTCATGTGGGCGTTTTAGTTTTTTTTTGCAAACATTGCCATTTTACATAGGCCATGCTGACGTCCTGAGTGTGCTGTGAGGACAGTGGTTGCTTTATACGCCATCGTTTAGTTTAAGATATATAAGATATATACATGTGTTTATGTTTTTTTGAACTACGTCGTTTTTTATTAGCTGTTCAGACGTCATATTTGGTGCGTGCGGACTGTGTAAATCATATGTTGTCATTTTGTTTAGGATATATATGCATGTTAAAAATGTAATTTTCGAATTGTCCAAGTTGTGAAGAGTTTAGCACTAGATTATCCGTAATGTACGTAAATGTTCTGCTCTTTCCCACCAAAGAATATGCATTACAGCATCTGTACCTGAACATGAAGAAGGAAGAATGAGCTCCCATCTGCGAATTATTTAGTATTGAAGAATTTCAGTAAAAATGTTTATTCTAATATTTTTATCTACTTATATACTTTGTTTTTTACTAACTTAATAGTTATATATTTTAGAGGAGGAGTGAAATCAATCGTCAAAGTAGGTCTACACTGACAGTGCTCACACATCGGGCTCTCGGTCTTTCCAACACGCACTAGCTCTGATGGTAATCAACTCAAATATTTAAGTGTATTTTTGTTGTTACGACATTATGTAATTAAGGTATTTTAATGTATATGTCATTTTTTGGTGTGCAAAAAGATTCAGAAACTGATCAGATTAATCCTGCATTGATGTACAAAGAAACACATACTATTAAGGACAACACATGGACATCCGATATTGCACGAGAATATTTTGTAAGTTTTGTAAAGTTTTATTATGCATTATTAATTTCTTATATTTAATAAATTAACTTTTCAATGTTCTCTTTCACTTGTAGAAAAGATGGAGGCGCTACAATTATAGCACGAGTCTGAGGGAAGGTCATTCACAGAAGTGGAGATCTTCACAGAGGTCTTGGGGATGAAAAAGGGTTAGCGTGGTTTATGTGCGGCAAGTTGGATCATCGTCCTTAATGACGTCCGTTGATCTAGCCCGGAGATTGGAAGAGGCAAGAATGGAGATAGAGGAGATGAGGCTAGACAGAAAGAATATAATGAGGTAGTTGTAAAGGCAGGCAAAATGGAGAGGGTGATGTGAGAGTAGCAACACATTTAAAGGAGCAGCAGCAACAACAGAAACAAGTAGAGCAAGAGAAGTGGCTCCAGCGATTGCAAGAAGAAATGCGTGAGCAGATGATGGAACACGTAAGGAAAGTGACATCGCATTTCATGGCCCGACAAATTTGGGTAGATTGTTTATTTCAGACTTGATTTCGATTATTTATTTTATTTACTATTATGTTGATTAGATATTTGTAGACCATTACTGATTTATACTATATTTAATATAATGTCTTCATATTCATGTCTAATTTAATTTTAAATGCATAATTAAATAATTTAAATTCGCATATTTAATATTATAATTTAGAATCGTTTGAACGTCCGCTTAAATGTCATTATTCTGCACGTAATAAATTAACATGTCCACACGTGTTACCCCATAATATTGTCCAAACACAATTTTTACTGTCCCCACGTTCTTTTTATCCATTGTCCACACGTTCTTGTGCCATTTGCACATTATATTCATGGCATTTTTTTTTCATAAAATAAAAACAATCAGCACCGCAAATAATCCACCATCCCCACGTCCGTGTTTAACCAGAGTCCGCACGTTCTAGAGCCGTTCGCACATTATATTCGTGGAATTTTCTTTTTTCAAAAAATAAAAACAATTAGTCCGCATGTATTTTAAAAGTGCGGACGATATATCTGCTGACAAAATTTACATTTTAACAAAGAATTTCAAACATTATTTGAGCCGTTCACACGAGATTCAATGACGAAATGGATTTGTAATGTAATACATTAACGCTCGCACGGGTCATGAAATAGACAAAAATATGTAATTTGTGACGTATTATAATTGTCACACAAATGAAAAACGTCCTGAACATAAGAGTTGGCGTCCGGACGCTATTTCTTGAGGAACCTCATAAACCATCAATGACACACCCCTTCTGTCAAACCTGGGTGTCAAAACATTTGACACCTAAAACGTTTGCTGACCAATTTTGAACTTTAGGTGACAAAATATTTGACACCCAAAACCTATTTTCTTGTAGTGACATGACCTATTTAAGGTAATTAATGGACAACATTCGCCAGTTAATATTTGTAAAATAACAAAGTCTTCGCTAGCTAGCTTATAGATATACATTTCCTCTTATATATATATATATATGTTCCTCTCAAAAAATTCTCATTTTATGTTCTCATGGGTTTCAAATTGGCCAAGGAGTAAGCATAAAAATAAAAAAGTTAGCCAAATTACATTGAGTTATCAATGAGGACAATCAGAAATTACCTTGGTATGTTATTCTTGCCCATGAACAATTGCATTTGAAATTAATTAAAGGTTCTTATTTGGGATGTTCGTTTTATAAACAATTATAAGATTTTTGATAGAATTGTGAATATTTATGTAGATCGAAGTTTTATAGATTTTTGTGTAAAAATTAGTGAAATTTTTTGTCTTTACACGGTGTGATCCATGCACACATCTAAGGCTTGCACAAATCGTCGGTGCTATGTTTTCGTACTACATTGACCTCGGAACATTTTCCAACCATCTGATCATCTATGTCGTAATTTCTTCTGATCAATTTCATGCCCTAAAAATAAAGGATGAGTCAAAAATTTTTGTTTTCGATGCTTGGTTTCCTGAGAATTATTGTTTCAGGAAACAGGTCGACTTTCCACGACTCTTGACCACTTGAGTCTAGTTTTAAGGTTGAGTCAAAAATTGTAAACAAGTTCTTGTCTTGGTGATTGGCAAGGGTCTTTATCAATTTTTTTATTTTCCTAGCATGATGTATAGGCTTTGTCATGGAATTGTCAAAGGGGGAGTTTGTTAATGTTATTGACAAATTCCTTTTCAAATTTGAATTGTAATTTGAATTATTTAGATAAGGGTTTGTTCAAGTATTCAAGATATCTCTTAACAATATTAGAATTGGAAATTATTTGAATCACGAAAATAAAGACGAACGATATTCGAATTTTGAAAAAGGAGTTCAAATTCGCAAAGTGTGATCCGATCTTAAAATATCTCAAGTATATCTCCAGAATATGATCTGTCAGGGAGTTGAATTTTGAAAAAAGGAGTTCAAATTCGCTTTATTTTCACCTGACCTTAGCTTGAGCGAAATATGTGATTTTTTACACAGTAAGTTTTACCTATCTTTGCCTTAGCTTGGCTTGAGCAAAACTGCAACTTTTTCATACAGTGTATTTCGCCCTAGCTTCGCCCTAGCTTGGCTCAAGTGACAATCCTTGATTTCAAATTTTCTTATCTTTTTCTATTTAAACCATGACACATTCGTCCAAGAGGTTTTGCCCAAGTTATTTTCCATCTTTCCTTGGCGTCTCATGCTTGAGAGAAAAATCCCTTGATACCTTTGAACCTAAAGTGTTCCTATTCTCTTTCTCATACATCAATCACCTCAATCACCATTGAAACTAATCTCCTGTGAAAGCTTCAGAGAGCTTAAGGAGATTGGCATATAGAGTCAACGGTGTTGAAGAACCGGAGCGTTCGTGACGAGATTCACAAAGAACAACCTCAGAAGGCTGAGGGATAACCACAAGGGAGTGGGTCTAGGTTGGACTATTTAGATTATTACTTTGAGGTTGTCAGACTCAAGCAACTGGATGTTACCCTTGTCTGAGTCACCGGTGTAAGGTTTATCTTCTAGTGAATTCTTGGTGGCTGCTAGCCCAGAGTGGTTTTTCCTTTGATAAGATTTTCCACTTCGTCATCAAATCTCTTGCCTCGACGTGTGATTGGTTTTTACTTTGTGCTTGATATGTGTTAATCGTTTAATACTTTCAGATCTAGACAAGACTAATTTAGAACTTGTTTTAAATTTGTCTATTTATTGAAAAAGAAAGTAGCAATACCTATTCACCCCCCTCTAGGTGTTCTTTAGGGTCTAAACCTTGTTTTTCAAAAATCGAACAAAAAACAAATGCTAGGGAGAGAGAGACTCACCATGTCACCGACGACTGCGATGCGAACAGAGGTTGCCATAAAAGCTCGCGATGCGGGGTTGGAATTGGACGAAGTAAGGGGAGAGGAACTGAAGAGACGACAGAGAGTGGACGCGTGCACCAACGCACTTGACATTAGGAGCTCTTTTCATCCACTCACCCGCGCGAAAGCACGTGATTAGGACCGTACATCCACAACGTTTGTGTACCAAAATCAAAATTTTAATTTTATTAAAAAAATTATAAAATAATCTTTATTCTTATCTAATTATTTATTTTCATTATAATATTTATTCAAATTTTCTCTCTCACTCTTTCATCAACTTTTGTACCCCAGAATATTTTTTAGGTAATTATTATTTTTTTGCGTTAAACTATATAGTATATACCAGTCTTTATTATTATTATTATTTTTTTGGGTAATTAAGTAAGTCTTTTGGTTTTATTAAATAGAAGTTCCATAAATTATCTGAGTCTCTAAATTATCTGATCTAGTACCTTACTGTGGATATATACTACCTTCCTTGTAGCTTTCTATATATATTAAAAAATATATCATTTAATTAAAACCAGTTCAAATTGCTTCTTCTTTGGTGGAAATTAAGCTGGCCATTGTAGTTAAGCAAAAGATCTGATCTGAGCCGTGCAACACGTGTCACGTGAAACATGACGAAAGTACGTACGTACAACGTTAATATATATCTTGACATTATGTTGATCATTAATATCGATATATATATTATAATTACAGTAACACACAATATCGGATTCAGCAATACAAGTTTTCAATATTATGAAAATTGAGAAACAGACGCCACATCCAATTATTGGCCTTTTATTGAGGATATATAACAGTAACGGACAAAAAAAAAAAATTCCTGCCATTTCCCTACTGGGCTAGGCAAGCTAAGCTTCATTAACACAGCGGAAAACACACCACACAAGCTTCGACATTCGTAGAAGTACATATACAGTACTATCTGCTTATTGGCTATATTGCAGATAACGTAAATAAGCTTAATTCGGATTCCAATCTCTACACTCCTCCACGAGCAGCTGCACGGCAGGAAGAAATAAATTGTCAGAAAGTAGAGGATTCGTGTAGGTCAGAAGCCTAAAATATTAAGAAATGGTGATAAGGAAATGAAACCGTACAAACCTGTTTCGGAAAGAATCCAATTGCTGTCGTAGCCCACATGCCATGCAAAGTAACCATGTAGCTCCTTTTCCTTGGCATATTCAACCTTCTTAATGATACTTTTTGTATCATCATAACTAATACAAATTGTATGGTCATAGCAATAGTGTGTCTCAGTACCAGTATCGAATTTTACTTTTGTATGTTGATCGCGGGCTATGAAATTCTTGATTTGGTTATAACCTATGGTCCCAGTTGGGTAGGAAGGAGGTGCTCCTTTTGCTGGTGAAGAGATTTCGTTAATATTCTTATCTGCCAGCAACCATGCGCACCCATAAAACGGAAGGCCCAGGACTAATTTTGTCTTTTCCACTCCTGATTCTATCCAAGCATTGATGCCAGTCTCCACGCTCGGTTGCTCTCCTTTACTGCGCAGGGCAGAATGTGCTCCAGTCTGATTCGGCGAGTTACTGGGGGAATAGAAGTCATAGGCCAGTACATTTACCCAGTCCAAGCTATGAGAAATAATAGGAGCGTCCGGATACGAATAACGCCTTGGCGAGTAAAAGACCTGCGCTGTTAGGAGCAACTGAGGTTTGCCAATGCCTTTGGCGTCATCGACAATGGCATCATGCCATTCCTTGAGGAGTTCGCCGAGGTGGCGACTTTCGTCTGCCGTGGAGGGGTACAGCCAGCTGAGGTCAAGGCCATGAAAGTTGTTAGTTCTGGCAAGCTTTATGGAGGAGTTTATGAATATTTTACGCCCCCCTGCCTGGCTGGCCATTGAAGCGAAGATTGAAGGATTAGAGACGGGTCCACCGATGGATAAAAGGGTCCTAACGTCGGGGTTTCTTCGTTGCACGGTTTGGGTGAAGGTTTTGAAGTCAAGCATGGTTGGAGTAGGAAAGCTAACTTCAAAGGTCTCGGCGTTGAGCTCCGCAAAGGCACAAAAAAGATGGGTAAAGTGGCTGGATTCTATGCTACCCACCGCGAATTGACTGGTCGAAGACCAGTATCCGGCTTTTACGAAGGGAATCGTCATTGTGGGGAAGGTGATCAGGGCTTAGGCAGTGAACTATTGCTTGCAAGCTGTGAGATATCCCTCGGTAGCTTGGAGCCATACGAAGAGATAGTGTACCCATATATAGAGCCTTTCCGGCCCCTCAAGCCTGATCAAGGAGTTTTTTTTTTTTTGTACGAATTCATCGAGATTGTTCCAACTGCGAACCCCTCGTGATACATCACTTTTTGATGATGACGAATTTGTGGCTGACGTATATACTCACGACGCGGATGAAGCAGAGTACCAGTGACCAAGTCATCTAGAAGACTTTGTTATTTTTCAAATAGTACGGGCGAATATATATATTGTCCTTTAGAAAAAAGAAGATGAAGGGAGAATATATATATTGTCCAATTGCCTTAAATAAGTGTACTCCAATAAATGCATGTTAGGTATATGCATTTGTCGTGATGAAAGCGTGCATGGATCACGCCATGTAGATACAAGTTTGAGGTTGTTACTAGGTTCATGAATATTAACTTTTTTTTATGGCAACATAGAGATTAATTTTGACCTCAACATAGAGATGGTTGGAAAATGTTCGGAGGTCAATGTAGTACAAAAACATAGCACAGACGATTTGTGCAAGCCTCAGAATTTTACGAAAACATGGAAGACGAAAACTTAATTAGTGGAAGTAGTATAGTACGTGATTTTCTGAATTGAATTTGCGTGCACTATATTTTTGAAATTGAGTTCATGTTGGTACTCAAATTATCAAAATTTATTACCACTGTATTATCAAAAAAGATTTAATTGGCTATAGATACGGGGCGTAATATGATATTCCCTCAAAAAATTTGGTTTACGGAAAATTTGAGCTTACACTATAACAAATTTGACTTTTTGGGGACGGATTTTCTCCCAAAAAGCTTTCTTTTTTGGGATGGAAATTAAAATCATCCCGAAAAGTTTTTTTTCTCAACAATTTTTTTCTTTTTGGGATAGAAATTTACGTAAAAAACAAAAATCGATTATTTGGGATGGAATTGTGTGTTGTCTCCAAAAAAGAGGACACATATTAAAATCTTTCGAAAAAATGAAACAAAAATAAAAAAGAATAAAATTAATCTAAATCAAATATTTACATATAATACCTTGCACATATTATATAATAGTACTTTATACATATTATATATAGTACCATAAACATATTATATAATATATCATGTACATATTGTTTAATAGTATTACACTTACCTTATACATATTATATATGTGATATATAGTAACTTATACATATTATGTAATAGTACAACTTATACATTTTATAACAATACCTTGTACATAATATATAATAGTACATTGTATAATTACTTAAAATATAGTACCATGTATATATATTAATAGTATCTTATACATATTATGTAATAGTACCTTATACATATTATTTAATATATAGTACTTATACATATTATGTAATAGTACCTTATACATGTTATATATGTAATATAATAGTACTTTATACAAGTTAAATATAGTACATTTACCATTTTTTAATAGTACCTTATACATAATAGATTGTCGTACGTCGTAGATATTATATAATAGTACCTTATACATACATAATTAATAGATATATATCTTTACGTATTATTATAATAGTACCTTGTACATATTATGTAATAGTACCTTGTACATATGGATATAATAGTACCTTGTACATATTAGATAATAGTAGGAGGAGAATAAGAAGAAGAACAGTGAGAAGGGAAATAAGAAGGAGGAGGAGGAGAGGAGAAGGAGAAGAAAAGGAGGAGAAGGAGAAGGAGATGACAAAGACGGTTTCTTGTTTTTCAGTGTTCGAACAGTTCATCCACCATTAGAATGCTCCCCTGGTAGAACGATTAATCCACCGTTAGAACATAATAACATTTTATAATTTGATGAAAATTCAAAGGGTCCACCATTAGAATGTCTCGTCCACCATTAGAACATTTGATGCAGCATTCGAATGATTGCTATTGGATGTAGCATTCGAACGGTTGAATTTAGCCTTCAAACGACTGCTGTTAAATGTAGCGTTCGAAGACCGTTCAAATGGTTGCTGTGGATTTAGTGTTCGAAGTCCGTTCGAACGGTTGTTGTTGGATGTAGCGTTTGAACATTGGATATATCGTTCGAATGGTTGAAATATATCGTCCCAAAAGGGCACTTTTTGGGACGAAATATATTTTTTGTGCCAAAAAATCTTTTGTAACGGACTTATTGGGACACCTGGCATGACAAACTAATTCTGTCCCGAAAACGTTTTCAGGATGAAATTTGGATTTTTTGGACGGAAAATTCCGTCTCAAAAGGTCAAATTTTTGTAGTGTTAGTTTATTTTCTGAAAAATAATAAAGCTTTTACTGTTAATCTAAAATATTTTTACTTTGAATTCATTTTCAAGTGCGTATTAAATATATGAAAATAAGTAAAAGAAATTATAAAATTTATTCTGCAATATGGGAACCTACCATACGGATTCTATCCACCACAAGTCTTTGTTTGTACTAAAGCATTAATGAAGTTAGAGACGTAGCCAATTTAAACTTTAATCTTCGAGGGTAACTCTTCCTCCTTTACAACTACCCTAACTAATATGAGAAACTCTCCGTATTCTATCCACCACAAGAACTCTAATTGATTAGCATCCTTCTCATGGATTCTAATTATTACAACATGTGACCCATATTTGAAATTATTTTGATAGTTTAAGAGCACAAAGTGACTTTTTTCGCAATAATTAATCATATATCTTCTTATAGGTAAGAATTTACTAAGAGCCTTTAATTAATTCAGATGAAATGATTCATGAGCAAGAATAATATATATACCCAGGTATTTTCTAATTGCCCTTATTGATAATTCGACATAATTAGGCAAACCTTTTTATTTTTATGCTTACTCTTTGGCCAATTTTTGAAACCAATGAGAACATAAAAAGCACGTGTTAATTTCGTGAGAAATTTTTAGAAGAGCATATAAGAGAAAATGTATATGTATAAGCGAAGATACTTTGAGTTCCAATAAAAATTGAGAATTGATAACTAACAAAAAATAAAAGAAAGGAAAATACAAAAGTTAAAAAGTATATGTTTCAGATATGTGAAATGAACAACCTAATTTAGACCCAAAAATGTGCAAAATACCTAGAGGGGGGTGAATTTGTATATTTAAAAATCCTCAAATATCTTTTTACATCTAAAACCTATCCTATGCAAAATCAATCCAAATACAATGTTTTCGATAACCAAAGACTCAACAATATCCAGAAAACACGTAAGAACAAGTCTGTAAAAAACAGTATGAACAATTTGTAAAATACAGAACAATTCCGAACTAGCTGTAAGAAACTCGAAAGAAACTCGCAGGCTATTGAATTTATAGATTCACAAACTAAATTGATACGCAATCAATTTAAAAATACCTGCAAGATTAGATATATAAGATGTAATCAAATACACTTATACCTTTGTCTTTAACCTCCTTTGTACAGAATATTCAATATCACCAATATTGATATTCTAAGAACACTAACACAAGAAAGGTTAAATGATAACAATTAAATCAAAGGAAATTTAATCATACACTTGACACAAGATTTGGTGACAAAGAGAAACCCTCTTGAAGAATTTCTTCAAAAAGGAAAAACTCTCCAAACCGAAGCCGGTTTTTAAATCCACTATTTTCAAACTTGATTACAAAGTGATCAAGAGATTACGCTAACCTAGCTAATCTAAACACAGTGTATCTTACCCAAATTACCATAATTCAGATCAACACATTGCTGGGACATGGAACTCCATGACCATTTGAAAACAAGATTCTCACCGGGTTGATCTTTCCAACAGCCGCTGCTGGAACCTCCAGCAATTAAGGGTGAGAATTTTATGCGATGGAAACCGGAATTTACGGTTCCGGTTCCAGCCTATTCTGGAACTGAAACTGGAACCCATTTTTTGGTTCCGGTATATATATTTTTAAATTAATTCAAGGCTGGTTTTAAAACAATAAAAAACGTGACCTGAGTCAAAACGACCCAGGCCACATGAAGAGTCGAGACTCTTCGTCGAATTTTTGAAACGTCCCAGACTCCCCACCTAGCTCCTCCCTGCCGCCACTCGCCTGCCCCCGCACTGAATCTAGCCTCCGTCCATCATCGTCATCCCTCCTCCCTCCCGAAATCTCATCTCCTCTCTCTCTCTCTCTCTCTCCAAAATTCTCTCTCACTCACGGGATTTCAGTTGAGTTTTGGACCTTTGGTGGCCTAATCTCTCACCAGAGACGGGGTGTGTTGATTTGATTTGGGAATTTTAACTTGCGTTAGGGTTTAAGTATGTTCATGTAATTTTTCGTAAATCCGAATCTCATGCCATGGAGATAGATTGTGATTGGAAATTATTTCTTATGTTCTAAGTTATTGGAATTATTTGCACTTCTATACAACTATGTTCTAATTATTATGCTATGCTGTTGGATTGTATGATGGTGTTCTAATTTGTTGGTTTACATTACATTTATGGTTTACAACTGTGTTCTAATTTACTAGTTTATATTAATGTTCTAATTATTATGCTCTGCTATTGGGATTTTATGTTTGTAGTAAAATTAAGAAACATGGAACCATCAGAGAAGATAGGTCTATGACAATGATAAAGCAAAGCAAAGAATACCAATGAATACGTCTATGGCCAAATCTCTTGTGTTTCTGATGTTATAGTGTATTTGTTAACCAATGAATAGCAATATTTGTTCAGAATATCTGTCATTGAACTTCAAGTTTTCAGATTCTTTATTTGTGGGAATAAGCCTTGATTACATAGGCATCACTTGGGTGGATCTTTAACTCCTTATTTATTGTGAAATGAGATATGATTTCAATATGCATTCACAATTATAGTGTATTCTTTTTTTGTCATCTCTTGCCATCTGTTGTCATAGTATATTTTTTTTTTTTTTTTTTTTTTATTATTTTTTTGGAATAAGCTTTTTTTTTTTTTTTTTTTTTTTTTTTTTGTTTTCTTATTCTATATATATATATATTTTTTTTTTAAAGAAATGCTTGTAATCTGTTTTCATTGCTTGGTACCAGCAATTATAGCAAATGTTTATTTTTGCTGATTATGTTTATTTAGTTGCAGCAGCCCAACTGTCCTCCCAAAAAGCTTGAAGAAATCGTACAATGTTTCATTGTTTTGTTTTTGGAGAGGGGGGGGGGGGGGGGGGGGGGGGGGGGGGGGGGATTACTATATTAGAATGAAGAAATCTCTCTTCATTGTAGTTTATTTTGGACAGAATAAATGTATGGACACAAATGTAATTATGTAATTTTTTTTTCCTTTGATTTCTTGATGAATGATAATGGAATGATGTGCTTAAAAATAGTATTATAAAACTTTTGCAACAGGGGAAAAAAACAGCCCAGTTTTTGGCCTAAAATGCTTTAAAAAAATTTTGGGCCAAAGTAAAATCTGGGCCTTCAGGCCAAGATATGGAACCGGAATTTCCGGATTTCGTTTCCAGAAATTTCGGTTCCATTCCAATTATGTTCCGGTCCATTCCGGAATGGAATCAAAATGAAATTTTAGATTCCGATGAGTACTGAAATGGCCCATTCCGGTTCTATCCGTTTCAAATGACCCTCCGGTGTGCCTAAAGCAGCTTCATAGATTCTCTTAGCACTTGCATCCATGTCTTTGACTCCAAGCTGAAGTTGAACTCTGTCCTTCCTCCTGATATTCAAATCAAGGACTAAGTTAAGCTGATTATTAGGGACTGCATATAATAAATCAGTTTAAATCATAAAAAAAGATATGGCTAAAACCTCTAGAAGTTGTGGCAGAAGAGAGAGAGAGAGAGCGCAGCTTGAATGGTACAATTGCATCAAATAATAGAACTCGTTTTGTTCCTTTAGAAATAGGAACAAGAACTCAGAGAAGCCAGTAAATTTACAGGATTGTAAAAGTAGAAGAAGCTGTCTAGTGAGCATGACATTGATCACTGAAGTATTCCTCTAGCTAAGTCTGTCGAAGAAGAAATTTTGTGCAGTTAAATAGAAAATAAACTTACTTGCTGGAGAACCGTGGAGTAAACCAGGTATCATGGTTTCCTAAAATAACTGCTTTAGTAAATTCAAGATTTGCGACACTTTGGACGAGTTCGACATTCTCATTGCCAAAATCACCTGAATAAACACAGAGAAAAGTAGCAAGAAACAGAGCAAAGAAGAATTAATAAAGGTTTAGTAATTAAATCAGTAAGCACATTAACTATGCAAAATTTCAGAGTTTGTCAGACGTATAGAAGTTTCAGGATTGTAGGTGTCTCAAATTGGCCCCTCTTTCACACAAATAAAAACATAGATGTAAATCTATTTGCAGACCACTGAGGTAACCAGTTCAGCTAACTTATAGAGATGCAAGGAACCATACAAAAACCGGTAGGTAAACAGCATACAAAAATCCTGCTGCATTTCACCGTAAACCGTATTAGTTAAGATAAAACAATAATTCTTTCCTAAACCAAGTTAAACAAAGACATTAAGAAGAAAAAGTGAGCCCAAAACAATTAGCCAGTTACAAACAAAGAACCCCAGATTCGGACTGCTCTTTGTTTTGGGCTGTTTGCTTCTAGAGTTTCATTCAACGATACACATAAAGCAACCTTTCTCTCAAAACACTTCATCTTCTGGCTTATTTTAAGTTACCGTAATCTACTACTTTCCCATGGAAACAAATAGTGGATTAGCCCAGAGAAAAACATTGATTAAACATGGTCTACATAGTGAGTTGTTCATGCCAGTATGTAACCATAGTGATATGAGTGAAGACCAAAAGATTCTTAATTTATCACTCATCGGAATTTCACTTTAAATATTTAACATTCTTTTTACTATTACTAAACTTTAAAAAGCCAGTTCGACATACATATACATCTTAACTTTTTCGTTTTCTAATACACAGTCAAACTACAAATTTTTCTGTGCAGTGACTATTACGAATCAAAGAGAAGCAATCACGGAAGTAAAATGCATAAAATTGGAAAAGAACAAAAAAAGAAGGGGAAATACCTTTAAAAACTGAAGTGCCTTTGTATCTTCTTGTAGACTCCAATCATCATGCTTCCAAACCCTAGATTGTCATTTAGATTAACAAAAGAAGAATTATAATCTCGCACAGACCTAGGGTTTCTAAAGTCGAACAAAAAACAAATACCAGGGAGAGAGAGACTCACGATGACAAATCGAATCGCAGAGGTTGCCAATGGAGAGTCCACTACGATGCGGTTGGACTTGGCGAAGTAAGGGGAGGGAAGAAGAGACAAGAGCAGACGCGTGCACCAACGCGCTTGACATAGGAGCTCTTTTCTTCCACTCGCCCGCGCGAAGGCACAAAGTGCTTGTTTCAAGGACATGTAGCTGAAAGACGCACCGCGCGTCGCACAGTGATGCAGTACCGGCCACAAAAATATGAAAGGCCATCCATCAAATATTTACTTAAAATAAAAAATAATTCTCAATTTCATTAAAAATTCAAATTTTCTCTTCACAACGTTTGTACACCAGAATATTTTTTAGGTAATTATTATTTTTTTGCGTTAAACTATATAGTATATACCAGTCTTTTGATTGTCATTTTTTTGGGTAATCAAGTAAGTCTTTTGGTTTTATTAAACAGAAGTTCCATAAATTATCTGAATCTCTAAATTATCTGAGCTAGTACCTTACTGTGGATATATACTACCTTCCTTGTAGCTTTCTATATATATTAAAAAATATATCACTTAAATAAAACCAGTTCAAATTGCTTCTTCTTTGGTGGAAATTAAGCTGGCCATTGTAGCAAAAGATCTGATCTGAGCCATGCAACACATGTGATGTGAAACATGACGAAAGAACGTACGCACAACGTTAATATATATCTTGACATTATCTTGATCATTAATATCGATATATATATATATTATAATAACAGTAACACACAAGATCAGATTCATCAGTACAAGTTTTCAATATTATGAAAATTGAGAAACACACGCTACATCCAATTATTGGCCTTTTATTGTGGATATATAACAGTAACGGAAAAAAAAAATCCTGCCATTTCCCTATTGGGCTAGGCAAGCTAATCTTCATTAACACAGCGGAAAAACACACCACACAAGCTTCGACATTCGTATACTGTACTATCTGCTTATTGGCCATATTGCAGATAACATAAAAAAATAATATATATATAGTCCAATTACCTTCAATAGCTGTACACCAATAAATGCATGTTAGGTATATGCATTTGTCGTGATAAAAGCGTGCATGGATCACGCCATGTAGAGACAAGTTTGAGGTTGTTTTTAGGTTCATGAATATTAACCTTTATTTTATGGCAATATAGAGATTAATTTTGACTTCAATTAATTTTCACAGGACCTACCTAGATTTTTAGGGCATGAAGTTGATCAGAAGTAATTACGACATAGATGATCAGATGGTTGGAAAATGTTTGGAGGTCAATGTAGTACATAAACATAGCACAAGAACTTAATAAAGTTAGAGACGTAGCCAATTTAACCTTTAATCTTCGAGTGTGACTCCTCACTCCTTTACAACTACCCCAATTTAACCTTTAATCTTCGAGTCTGACTCTTCACTCCTTTACAACTACCCCAACTGATATGAGAAACTCTCTGTATTCTATCCGCCACAAGAACTCTACTTGTTTAGCATCCTTCTCATGGATTCTAATTATTACAGCATGTGACCCATATTTGAAATTACTTTGATAGTTTAAGAGCACGAAGTGACTTTTTCACAATAATTAATCATATATCTTCTTATAGTTTAAGAGCACGAAGTGATATTTTAAAGATTTGTGTTTTTTGTTTCTTTAAATTGGTAGTTTTAGTTTAAGAAGCTAAAAAGATATATAGGTGGTGGCTTTTATAAATATATAAGCCAAATATGAACATTAATACACACTATATATTCATGACCTCCACAAAAAGATACAAATAATAAGTAGGAATATATATCTTGTGACAGAAAATGTCCTTAATAATGATAAACATAAGCCCATCCCACTATGTCATGCGTACAAAATTTTCAAAATTCAAATGTCTCGAAAATTCAAATATTTTAGAGACATATATATTGCGCTTTTCACTTTTCCGAAGGAAGACAAAGCTAGTTACACAACTAGGATTTGATACAGTGTTTCAGTAGTGTTTGGCTGCCTAATATTTGACCTAATAAAATAATTAAGTGCTTTTCCAAGAACTGGTGTATAGCTAGTATGTACATATATAATTATTGCTTAAAAAACTATGTTTTGCACTACGATTCTATGTTAATCTGAAAACTTTTTACTTGGACTTCATTTTCAAGTGCTCGTTAAATATCTGAAAACAAGTAAAATAAATTATAAAATTTATTCTAGAAGCAAACAAACGGATCCTAAAAGTCTAAAGGGTATAGTTATTAATACTGCGACCGGATTTGGCCACTGCATGTAGCTGAAATAATTAGAATCCAATGAGGACGCTAATTATCAAGTAGAGTTCTTGTGGTGGATAGAATACGGAAGAGTTTTTCATATTAGTTGGGGCAATTGTAAAGGAGGGAAGAGTCTCCTTTGAAGATTAAATTGGCCACGTCTCTAACTTCATTAATGCTTCCGTAACAATGAAGACAGTTGTCAATGCTTCCTCCTACAGCTTCTTTGGCTCAGTACTTGGATAATGTATCCTACCGACCCCAAAGGAGTTGGGATCAAGACAAAAATCCACAAATATTACTCCTACTAAAAATAAAAACACACTTTTTTTCATAGGTAACCAACGTCATTTATATGGTTAATTTTTCAAAAAGATCACAACGAAGTCTTTCTTAACGATCAGTCTTCCATACAAAGAGTAATTATAAGAAAAAATTTCTTGTAATAAAAGTTTTCCAGTACCAGTCCAAGTAATTACCCTACAATTAGCATGTCATGTCAAATGAAAAATCGAAGATAAGAGTAAAATTAATTGAAAAAATCCAACCCAAAAGAATTGAACAGAAATACATGAGTTCAAAACCATTAACATAAAGGAAAAAATCGGAGACAAATAAAAAAGTTCGATCCAACAACGGTAAACAGAAAAAGAAGATCAAAGGAACAAAAAAACAGGTCCCCCAATAAAATCAGGCTCATGAGATCCATAGAAGGATTGTTTGTATATTCCATGGGTTTGCATATATGGCATGATTTTGATGGTTGGATCTTTTGTAAGGGCACACGATGGAATTGATCATTTAGGGGTTTAATGTGTCAAAGGTAGTCGTTGTAACCCATGTTCGAGATCGATTATGTAGTTTAGGGCGCTTGAAGTAATTTTTTCTCAAAATTAATTATATCTTCTTATACATAGGAATTTATTGAGAGTCTTTAATTAGTTTCAAGAAAAATTGAGAATTGACAACTAACAAAAGTTTAAAAGTATATGCGACGTCAGGTACGTCAAAGATTTTTGTTTTTTTGTCTTTAAATCGGTTGTTTTAGTTTAATTAGAAGCTAAAAAGATAGGTGTTGGCCATGTATATATAAGCCAAATTAATACATGCATATGAACATTACACACTATTCACCGCTATACAAACAATAACTAGTATATCTAATTTAGACAGAAAATGTCCATGATCCCCCTAGATATATATATATGCGCTAGAAAATTCAAATAGCTTGGAAAGATGCATAATTTGAGCTTTTTATTTTCTAAAGATAATATTACGCATAAGCTTGAGTTAAATCTCAAATAATTCAATATTCCACAAGTGTAATAATATATAAACAAATTATATTCATTAATTATTTAACTTCTTTTACACATTTTCACCAACTCCTAGGAATCTCAAATTTAACCTCCTCAATATATTTTATACACAAACGAACTAATAGGCCGAAGCTCAAACAGAACATACGCAAGAAATTAATGCGTACACATAAAGCGACGTAGGCACGTAGTACTTAATTAGGACAATATTATATGCATGAGGCTTTTAGGCTGTGAGAGATTTTCGTTTATAATGCATTTAAATTAACAAGAGCAAGGTAGTTTCAATTATTTTTTTCTTTCTTTTATGGAAATCTGACTGCACGGTTTGGGTTTTATATATAAGGCATATGGGTAATTAGTGAATACCAGTATCCGGCTTTCACAACTTCAGTCGTCATGATTAATGTTGTAGGGAAAGCGAGGCAAGACAAAGTAGTAGTACTATTCTCTAATTTCTTAGCTATGAGATATAATTCCTAGGATTTGGATCTTGTGCCACACGGAGTCAAATTATATAGAAACGATTACCTAGTATTTAAGGTAATTGGTTTCTTTTGTGTTTTATGGATCTTATTCCCACAACGAAAGGGAAGGTAGGAACAAGGCCAACATACCCTCAGGACCATCATGTAGAGACAAATTTGAGGGTGTTAGGTTAAACATTAACTTTTTATGGCAACATAGAGATTTTGACCTCATTTTCACAGGACCAAGTTTTTAGGGCATGAAGTAATTAGAAGCAATTAGGACATAGATAAGATGGCTGGAAAATGTTCGGAGGTCATGTAGACGAAAAAATAGCACCGGCGATTTATGCATTCAAACCTCAGAATTTTACGAAAATGGAAGACAAAAACTGAATTAGTGGAAGCTAGTAGTACCATACCTGATTTTCTAAATTGAATTTGCACTATATTGTAGAAATTTAGTTGTTTTTCAAGAAATTATCGAAACTCATTACCATACTGAATTATCAAATAAGGTTTAATTGGCTAAAGATATTTTAATGATCGAGAACAACTACTTCCTTCTCGGTTTTGAGGACAACATATTTTTCGAGCAACACGTACGTTTACTGGAAAGCTAGATGGAAAGCTGGCAATTGTTTTTTTTATATAAATTTACTTGAATAAGCGAGTAAGAATATTATTATATCAATCATGCACTACTATATCACATGCTGGTCATAGTTACCCTAATTTCTCCTGGGAGAAACTCCCACAGAGACACAAGAAACACATACAATAAAGGGTAGGTCATTATGTCCTAATTACTTCTGATCAACTTCATGCCCTAAAAATCTAGCTAGGTAGGTCCAGTGAAAATTAAATGAGGTCAAAATTAATCTCTAGCTTTCAGCCCTCAATTTGAACCTAACAACCTCAAACTTGTCTCTACATGGCGTGATCCATGCACGCTTTCATCAAGACAAATGCATCTACCTCACATGCATTTATTGGAGTACATGACATATTTAAGGTAATTAATGGACAATATTCGCTAGTGTACTATTTGTAAAATAACAAACTCTTCACTACCTAGCTTATACATATACATTTTCTCATACATATATATATGTTCTTGTAAAAAAAATTCTCATGAAATTAACACGTGACTTTTTTGTTCTCATGGGTTCAAATTGGCCAAATACTAAGATAAAAATAAAAAAAGTTTGCCTAATTACGTTGAATTATCGATGAGGACAATCCAAAAATACCTTGGTATATTATTCTTGCCCATGAATAATTTCATTTGAAATTAATTAATGGTTCTTATAAGTAAATTCTTACGTATAAGAAGAAATGAATAATTCTTGAGAAGAAAGGTCACTTTACTAACAAAGAAATTTCAAAATAAGATATGATTAAAAGTGGGAAAAGTCTCCTTGAAATTAAGTACATTTCAATGATTAATTGTTGCAACTGCTCCCGCCGAGTAGCATTAATTAAGGTTGTTGCAACTGCTCCCGTCTTGCATATATATCACTTTTAGATGATGACGAATTTGTGGCTGACGTACAAACTGATGACGTAGATGAAGAAGACTAGTGATCAAATTAAAGAGTGTTGGCCAATAAATTAAGAGCGAATAATTTCTTACTCGGTTCGTGATCGATAGAGAATGTGCTAAATTTGCAAAAAACTCACAGGAGCCTCTCAAACAAACTTTTTCTCTATTAACTAAATACATTTTTCCAATAATTGAGCACACTCAATATATATTTGGGGACACGCGAGCTTGAAAAGATTTATCCCTATATCTAAAGCTTGTAACAAGTGCATGCATAAGATTAATAAGGGATAATGGTCAAGATGTGTGTTACAGTGTTTGTGCACTGACTTAAAGTCGGATTATAATTTTTTTCAATTTACTGCTTGATTTTGATAATTTAATTTGTAGAGAGAAACATGCCCAATATTTAATATTTAATGAATATTGTATGACTGCTTGACAATTAATACGAGCATCATTAATTAAATATTGTAGGATTCACGTATTGTTATGTAGAACTATCTCTCTATGAATTAAACTATACTTCAGATCGCAAATTAAAAAGAATTCATATCCAAGTCGTGTATTAATGCTAGTTGGTGGTTGCTTGCTGAGCTATAATATTGTTGCCCAGCTACTAGTGCTTTCATTTTAGTTTTCGCTCTGTCAGTACATTGTTCTGCAGATGCATGCGAATATGTTGCTGTATTGTTTAAGAAAGTCGTCACTTGGGATGAGGAGACGCTAGATTGGTCCATTCAGTGTATAATAGTAGTTCCCTAAGCTACCAGCCAACCAATTGTCCTGTCCTTGAAAGTTATGATGTCGAGTAATTACAAGTGACAAGTATATATATGTTCTTCATTATGAGAGGAATGTTACGAACAAACGCATAAACCGAATAAGCTTGTCCTTGGAGAAAGGTAATGAGCACAACTCTCTTTTGCTACGAAAGTCTAACACTCCATTCCACGGTAATAAGGAACATGTGCTATGTATACATCCCTTCTAACAAGTTTTTAGTGTATTTGAGCATTGGCATAATTCCGTGTCAAATTAAGTTCAAATTGAGTTGTAATTCTTTATCAATTAAGTTTGAATCTATGTGTGCAAGAAGATAAGCATGATCTTCTTGAGTTTTGATAAGATTATATCACTGGATAAGGATAAATAGAATAAACATGATCTTCTCGAGATCTTGATGGGGCTGTATCTCTTGAATAACTTTAAATACTTGTGATACTCGAATCTAGTATGTAGAGGCATTATAATATTTTATATCTACCTATTGCCTTGAGAAAAATACCCACGATGCCTGGGAGGTCATCTATTTTTTATTTGAGCCCCCATTTAAGAGAGAAAAATATCTCAAAGATTTCACATCTAAATTACTAGCTTTTTCTCTCATTCGATCATCTTGAAATAAACCTAACATTGTGAAGCCTTGAGCGTACTGATCAAGTAGTTTGCCAATCGGAGTTTCAGTGTTGAAAAACAAGATTATTCGCAAAGAGTCTGTAAGAAGAACCTAAAGGGTCTAAGGTGGTTAACCGCATGGAGTGGGTTCGGATAGGGTAATTCGAGTTATTACATCCAGGTTGTCAGAGTTAACAAATAGGTTTGTCAGTGCCTGAATTAGTATCGTTTTTAAGATTTTTCTTTTTAGTGGATTTTCGGATGACGCTGATAGTACAAAATGATTTTTGTTTTGAAGGGTGTTTCAAAATTTTCTACTTTGTGTGATTGTAGCTTGGTTTATTTTTTTGCTATTTATTTTGTTGATTTAGTTTATCACTGTTCTCATACGGACTTGATAGACTTTTAAAGAGACATGTTCTCGTATAGACTTGATAGACTCTTGAACGTGTTTAAAAACTACCGTATAGTATTTTAAAGAGAGGAAAATACGTATTCCGCCTAAGTATCAATTGGGTTTGAAAAGTTGATTTTTCAGTAGTAGCTATGCCCTCGTATCTGAAGAGACATTAGAAGCACCATTAACAAAACAAAAAAGAAAAAAAGAAAAAAGATCTGGGCTGCATTCTCAAGCTCGGCCCCATTTATTCCACGAAGAGCACATGCATGTGACAGACGACGCAGTACTACACACAGAAAACATTGACTTTTGGTGCCATTGCTTCGTCCTATATATACAGCTTGTCTGACTCAGTAGTACTTGTGGTGGATAGGAGCAAAGAGTCTCCTTCAAAGATTAATTTGACTACATCTCTAATTAACTCAATATAAATGCATCAGTACCAACAAAGACAGGTGCCAATGCTTCCTCCTACAACTTGTCTGGCTCAGTAGTACTTGTGGACCAGTTGTGGTGGATATATATAGAATATCCGTATGGTAGGGTTTCCCATATTAGTTAGGGTAGTTGTATAGGAGGGAATTAGAGTCTCATTCAAAGGATTAAATTGGTTAGGTCTCTAACTACCCAAATTAAGGAGTTGGGATCAAGAAAAAAAAATCCTCAAAACTTCTACTGAAAAGGAAAAGATATGCTTAGAAAAAAGTAAAGAAAAGGAAAAGATATCACTACAAAAAAAACCACCTATAGCGGCGGTCGAAACCGCCGCTATAGGTCCCAAAACCGCTGCTATAGTCTATAGCAGCGGCTTTTTAATGGCGGTCTAAACCGCCGCTATATCACCGTTGTATAGCCATATAGCCGCGATTATAGAGACTGCTGGCGAAGACCACCGCTCTATAGCGGCGGTCATCTAGCGGCAGCTTGACCGCCGCTATAGGCCCAACCTCGATTGCGATTTTTTCCAAAGAAGCTCTATTGCGGCGATCGGTTGACCGTCGCTACAGGTTATAACAGTGGTCACATGATGCGGCTATAGTGTTATAGCCACGGTCATGTGACGTGCTATAACTCTTTCCATTGGTTTACATATAACGGCAGTCAGTGACCGCTGCTACAGGTGTGAATTTTTTTTTTACAATTCGAATTTCATTTTTTTATTTTATATTTTCCTGCAATACAAATTTTGTTATAGATTTTAATTGATTAATGCAAACAAAGAAAAGTGTAATAAAACAAAATATATTTTATTATAACCATGTCTTATAAGTTTTGCATCAAACAAAAATAATTGAAGGGCATTTTCTCAATAGTCTAAAACTAACATGTCATGACATTTAACAACAAATAACTATAAATTTAATCCTCTCCACCTTCAGCACATCAGCACCATGTGCTCCTGCACTTTTTGCATCATCGGCATTGTCTGCTATTGCAATATTGTAAAATTAACAAACAGTAATGACATGAACAAAGATAAAAGAGCTTAGTACATACTTAAAATTAAATTAATGGCAGTATTCATTTATGTTAGTATCTTACCAAGCACTCGTTTTCTGACTTGCATGAGATGATCTATGAATTGCTGGTGAAACGTGATTGTTATTGGCAACATCTTGGTATTGACGTTGCTCCTACAACAGTTAAACAAACATTAATTAACTACGAAATATACATAAATAGAATCAATAGTAATACTTGAGGATAAGTAAATAAAACTTTTACCCAAGCTTGTGCCATCATTTGTATTGTAGATTTAAGCGATGCTACTTCAGACTCCAACATCTGAACTCTATTTTTCATAAATACCGCTCTCTCGTTACTAGAGGATGTAGGCTGACTGGATCTTACGTTGGTGTTGGCAGGATGAGATGAAGGAGTTGGTCCTAATCCAACGCCGCGAATGCGACCATGTCGTTCTGGACCAATCACTTGTGCATATCGGTCAGATGGTGACCAACCGATGCTGCCATCCAGTCTAAATTGGCTCCAAGTTTGTGAACTTCCTGAATCGTTCAGTCCAATCTCCTCCATTCGCCTCTGAGAGAATACAATATTACAATTAAGAACGTATATAGACGGCTTTATATAACTCCACTCGATCGATTGGAACTTGTTTCTCTTTTTCCAGCATCACAAACACGAATTCGTGATGAAATTGTAAATTACAAATAAGAATGGTAATGATAAGTACTATACATTAAACAAACTAATGAAAGTACTACATACCAATTCGTGAGCATAACGTGCGAAGCTCTTTGATCCTGTAGTGTGGACCGTCGTTTGGAGCGATCTATTTTGTTTTCCGGCATGACTTCGACGCTACATTAACATCAAGACATTTAAAATTAATAATAAGTTATATTCATGAAAACTATAATACAAATAAATAAATGTCATACCTGTCCTGCATCAGAATACCAAAAATCGACTAATTTGCAAAATTGCTCCAAATTAACGTCTGTTGGAGCATTATTTTTCGCATAATGAGGCGTGAAGGTCTCATCAAAAAATTTCTGCTTTAAACTACACTTGTAGTTCCTCCATTTCTCTCCTAAATCTTTGAGGAACCAGCTCTTGACAATATCCCCAATGGAGGCTCGGGGATTGTAAACCGTTTCTGCAAAATATACCCCAAGAGTTAGGTGCGTCAATTATTAAATTTATACAGTTGAATAACAATTGTGACGAATAACCAAAATTATACCGTCATGAGGCTCCAACAGTCCTCTTTTATTGACAATGGAACTTTACGCCAATCCGCCGCATCTAGGGGGATTTGATTCGCAACACGGGCAACACAACCGGTGAATTTGTTAAATATTCCCCCTTCATTACCCAATGGCTGCCCATTGCCATTGAATTGTACTGGAATCAATTCGTCTTCCTTCAGATTCCAGACGTCCGTCATCCGCGTGCCGCCACGCACTTTCCGGACTCCAGTACCACCTGCACATTTAGCATGTGAAACTAAATTGACTAACATATAACTAAGATTATCTCTATTGTGGTTATGAAAATACCAATTATTTTGTTATCGTTCAAAGATTGATCATCTTCGAACGATGGCATAGTAGCCTATTCTGAAGGATGCGTAGGTGGCTGTGACGGCGTTGCTTCTTGTGATGCCGTTGCTTCTTGTGATGGTGGCACAGGTGGCTGTGATGAAGAAGATATAGTCCTGAATCTCTTCCTCGTCATTGTACCTATACAATATTTAAACATGCATAAAAGTGATTTCAATGTAAAATTCACCACGCGCAAACCAATAATCGTAACCCGGAGACATCCCATATTAGACCAAATGATAATGTACTGTACTGATGTTATACCTCTTCTAATTGACGCACTTTACACAAGGGCAACAAATTCTCTCATCACTACCCGTACTCTTAGATGCAAAACCTAAGAAACTCATTGACTCCTAGCCTCATATGTCTCAAAAACAATCAATTCTTGCCTTGCTGTTAAATTACATGCAAAATGATTGAAATACCACTCCAAGACAATTATTAAAATATTTAAATTTTTATTAAAAAATAAAAAATGATATATAAATAAAAAGTAATATTTTTTTAAATAAAAATTGAATTTGAAGGTTGCATATGATAGTTTTATATTCTTCTCTTTCAGGCCATGTGGCACTTCTCCCTTAGTTGGCTAACAACAATTGAACTGCTACTGCTAGGACTAATTTTATCGCAAAAGTGTACCTTAGGAATCTTCACGTTTAAATTAGTACCATAGAGACTAAAATATTAAAATTTTGAAAAAAATTTTCATGCCATGGTGCAGCCTACGATTGACGTTGAAATGAAATCCGCATAAGTACCATTCCAATTGGTGGCTAATGACAATGGGACGGGTATCTATTTGTCTAAAAAGCTAATCTCAGGAACCCGACAATTAAAAATCAATACCTGAAGGACTAAAATGTCAAAAGTGTAAACTATAGACTTATATGTAATTAAACCTTTTTATATAAATACGTAGATCATTAAGCATGTCAAACATCAAAAAATATTTTAAAAGAATAACCAAACACTGAAAAAGAAATTTTTCTTGAAAACATTTTAATGAAAAGTTTTTTTTACTTAAAATAATAGTTTTACAGGCAAACAAGTGGAACCTTAGTTACAAGTGCATACATAAAGACATATATGTGGTGTGAATTGGATTTCTTATTGTTTGCTTCTAATAAAAGAATGACAAGTTGTGTCTGGCTTTGTTTTTTAATAATTTGAAAAAGAATGTATATCTTTTTTATTTTTCTTGATAAGATCAGTATTATAGACATTTTTGCCCTTGACCAACTCTTTTGAGGGTGGAGGAATTAGTACATAATTAGAAATCCAATTCAACCAAAAAAGGGCCAAGCCCATAGGATAGAAAAAGTGAGGTGAAATCCCGATGAACGGGGTTAGCGCACGCATATACGCTTAGAACATCTCAGAAAGCAAAAATACCATAACAGACAGCATAATAGACAATTCGCGGCTAACTGGGCACATTTTTTTTAATGATATTTTTGCAATAATATAAGTTTATTTGTTTTATGACACGTGTCATGTTGTGATTGGGTGGGATGAATTTTCCGTTAAATGAGTCTAACAAGGTTGGGTGGAATGGGGTTTCATACCAAATTGACAAATTCAGTGAGGTTTTTTATTTTTTTTAAAAGCCCAGTGAACTTTTAAAAAAAGAATTAAAACCTAATGAGTAATTTCTAATTTTTCCTTATTATAATAACCATTGGCTTGAGTTAAATATCTTTTAACTAAAGCGTTAAAATGAGCCCTAACCCAATCACTGTATGGGCCTGCTCAATCACATATTCTGCCATGACATATTGAGTTTCCCTGTTAATGACCGGATTCTTGCCCATATTCTATCCATCGTGAAAACTCTTTTTGACAACATCATTGAAAAACCTAGTTTAGACCCTAACTTTACCTAAAGGGGGTGACTATGTGAAATCTAAAATTAATGATTTAATACCAATTTTAAAACAAGTTCTAAAATTGATCAGTCTAGATATATCAATCAACCAACACAATCATCAAAGCAATAAATCAACTTGTAAAGAAATTAAACAAATGCACAAGGAAACAAGAGATTTGATAGCAAAGTTGAAAACCTTTGAAATACCATTCAAAGGAAAAATCACTCCGGGCTAGCAGCCACCTGAAATCTACTAAGAAAAAACCTTACAAATAGTGATTCAGACACGGGCAACCCAGTTGCTTGACTCTGACAACCTGATGTAATAATCTAAGCCCTTTGCTCAGACCCGCTCCAAGCGCATTCACCTCAAACCTTGAGGTTCTTCTTAGGATCTTCACGAACATCTTGTTCGCATGCCTTCAACACCATGAAGGTTACAAAGATATTTGGTAGAAGAATAGAGAAAAACTCAGCAATCTTGAAGCACAAATCTTCTGGGTTTTTCTCTCAAGAAGGAGGCGCAAATACTCTCAAAAAAGCCTCAATCAGGTTCTAGATGGCCTCACTCGAAACCTAGTAGGGTTTCCTTTTTCACAAGGAAAGTCCAAAAATTAGTAAATTTTGAAATTCGTCGGAAGTCGCTCTAGTGTTGGTCGAGCGCTATGTCTTTTTCTGAAATTATAACTGGGCTCTCGAGCACTTGTTGAGCGCCGGTTGACGTGATGAAATTTTTCCAAGGGTGCTCGAGCGCTTGTTGAGCGCTAGTTGAACGTGATGACTCTGTATAAATTTTTCCAAGGCCACTCAAGCGCTTGTGAACGCTAATTGAACGTGATAACTCTGTATGAATTTTTTCAAGGCAGCTCGAGTGCTTGTTGAACGCTAATTGAACGTGATGACTTTGGACAGACCATCAACTTTAACTCTTGAACAAATGCAGGGACCAAATTACAACTTGATCTTAACATATTTTGACACAAAATGATGCCAACGTAATACCCTAACAATCATTCTTGTAGATATAGCACAACTCGTATAAACACTCCGAGTGATGTTTATGACAACAATATATTATATATGGAATAAAAATAAAAATCAGATTTTCTCAGCAAATAGGAGAGAGACTTGTCCATGTTTTTTTGGATATAAGCATAGCAATTGCTGCGAGATTGTCCACCGTTAGAGGAATGAAGGCGACTATTGCAAATAGAAAGCTGGTAGAGAAATGACACCTCTCAGATGATTTTCTTTTAGAATCTAAGCATGTGTAGATGTTTGGTAATGGAGCAAGTTACTTTGTTGGTTTTTGTTATACTAGTAAGATGATGAATCACCCAAATACCATGAAGGTTACAAAGATATTTGGAGTAAAGAAATAAACAAAGCACAAGGAAACAAGAGATTTGATAAAGTTGAAAACCTTGAAATACCATTTAGGCTAGCACCACCGGAAAACTAAGAAGAAAACCTTCAAATAGTGATTCAGACATGGGCAATAGTTGCTTGACTCTGATAACTTGATGTAATAATCTAAGCATTCCTGCTTAGAGGCGCATTCTCCTCAAACCTTGAGGTTCTTCTTAGGATCTTCACGAACAAACACCTTCAACACCATGAAGGAAACAAAAATACGATAGAAGAATAGAGAAAAACTCACAATCTTGAAGCACAAATCTTCTGGGGTTTTTCTCTCAAGGAAGGAGGCGCAAATATTCTCAAAGAAGCCTTAATCAGTTCTGGATTTGAAACCTAGTAGGGTTTCCCTTGGTTTCACAAGGAAAGTCCAAAAATTCAGTAAATTTTGAAATTCGTCGAATACTCGAGCGCTATGTTTTTTTTGAAATTATAACTGGGCTCTCGAGCACTTGTTGAGCGCCGATTGCACGTGATTACAAATTTTTCAAGGGGTGTCTGCGAGCTATGATTGTGAGCCTATGTCTTTAATGAATTTCAAGGCGCTCGAGTGCTTGTTAAACGCTAATTAATGTGATGACTTTGGACAGACCATCAACTCTAACTTTGCACAAATGCAGGGGCCAAAGTTACAACTCGATCACAACATATTTTGACATAGAATGATGCCAACGAAAAATACCCTAACAATCATTCTTGTAGATATAGCACAACTCCGTAGTCACTCCGTTTATGACAACAATATATTTATATATAAAAAAAAAATCAATTTCTCACAAATAGGAGAAGACTTGTCCATGTTTTTTTGGATATAACGTAGCAGTTGCTGGAGATTGTCCACCGTTAGAGGAATGAAGGCGACTATTGCAAATAGAAAGCTGGTAGAGAAATGACACCTCTCAGATGATTTTCTTTTAGAATTTAAGCATGCGTAGATGTTTGGTAATGGAGCAAGTTATTTCTGTTGTATACTAGTAAGATGATGAATCACCCAAGTGTGGGTGGTTCTCTTCTTTGCTTCTTTCTTGTACTCTTGGATTTTCATAACATTTCCACCTTTTAAATAATATCTAATCAATCTATAAATTGATTGTGAACGCTCAAATCATTCAATTAAATATATAAATATACTCCTATTATCTTCTCTATAAAGAAGGCCTTCAACTTATAATGTATAAACTCATAATACAATAAAGTCATAGAAGACTTTTACTGTGGAGTAGTCTTCTAGATTAAACACTAATATGTTTGTCTTCTTACTCTTCTCCTCTCTTCTCCACATTATGCATATTCCTAAGAAAATATAAAATATTAGAAATTAGAACAAGCCAGCAAACAATATGCTGTCCACTTGTTAATAAGTCCGACAGTCCTTCATTATATATGAAGCTACATAATTGATAGTCATAAACAAATTTAACATCATACATTGACATTACAAGGTGTGGGATCTCATTTTGCCAATCTTAATTGATTGTTAATCATGAAGTCTTCGTCCTTACTATTTATTGACTTAATTGTCTCCTATAACAATAATAGCTAGCCCTAATAAACAAATTAATTTGAGCTCATGATTTGACATTTATAATTACGAGGTGTAGGGAATCTTTTGGCGGCCAAACTTTATTTGTTAACGATTCGTCCCTTAGTATTACTTGACTCAGTATGTTATAGCAATAATAGGGCTAATAAAAAAATTTCATACCATAATACAATAAAAAATAAATGATCTGCAGAAAGAGATGGGAGCTCACATGCAAATATTGAAGATTCGATTGAAGTTTTGAACCCAACAACCTCAAATTTGTCTTTAGTGCGTGTCTAATTTCTCAATCAAGATACTAATTCAATTATTCTAAATAAGATATATGAACCGTGCCACTGTGCAATGGAGTGCTTGATTAACAATTAGGAAGAACATCTCTCTTACTTATTAAAAAGAAATAAAGATTAGAAATCTGATGGAGACAGCCAACCAACTCAAAGTTGTCCACAAGTTAATAGCTAACCAGGGGATCTACCTTAGATTTTGCAGTACACATATTTAAGGTAATACGGCATTACCAGATACTGCATGCAATTGTTTTTGGACAATATTTTTGAATGCATCAAACACGCAGCTAGCTAATTTAGTCGGTATATATTTGCAAGAAACACTGAAATATTGAGAATACATAATTTTTCTTTTGAATAATTGGTAAGTGTATTAATTCTCCATCACTGCCGTCATTATTTCATAAAACATGATCAGCTCTTCTGTTTTTGCCACGAAATATGATACTGCTATTGCATGTGCTGCAATTATTCCAGATATAATAGATGGTCATTTTTTACTCTGTTCCTTGTTTTCATTAGTGGGAAAGATAGACCTCTAATTCATAACAATTGTTTTCAACTAAGAAAATCTTACCCATTAAAACGACTAAAAAAAAAAGGATGAAGCCAACAAACTCATAGTTGTCCGCTAGTTAATAGACTACGATCCCATCATCATAAATTACCTCTTTATCTAACTTATAGCTGATTGATGGCAACCAACTCAAAGACATCAAGGCTTCCATCACAACAATATGGATCCATGCATCTAACATATTCCATCACATATTTAAGGTAATTGGGCATTATTGCAAGTGGCATAGCAATTGCTGCGAGATTGTCCACCGTTCAAATCTTTGAGTTCTCTTATGGATTCTTCACCGAACACTCTTGTCGCACGCCTTCAACACCGTGAAGGTTACAAAGATATTTGATGGAAGAATAGAGAAAAACTCATCAATGAAGCAAAATCTTCTGGGTTTTTCTCTCAAGGAAGGAGGCGCAAATATTCTCAATAGAAGCCTAATCAGGTTCTGGATGGCCTCACTCGAAACCTAGTAGGTTTCCCTTGTTTCACAAGGAAAGTCCAAAAATCATAAATTTGAAATTGTCGAAAGTCACTCAGCGCTTTTTTTTAGAAATAATAACTGGCTCTGACATGTGAGCCCGTTGCACTATAGAATTTTTCCAAGGGTGCTCGAGCGCTTGTTGAATGCTGGTTGAATGTGATGACTCTGTATGAATTTTTCCAAGGCCGCTCGAGTGCTTGTTGAACGCTAATTAAACGTGATGACTTTGGACAGACCATCAACTTTAACTTTTGAACAAATGCAGGGACCAAAGTTACAACTCGATCACAACATATTTTGACATAGAATGATGCCAACGAAAAATACCCTAACAATCATTCTTTAGATATAGCACAACTCCGTAGTAAACATCCGAGTGATGTTTATGACAACAATATATTATATATGGAAGAAGCGTAAAAGTCAGATTTTCTCAGCAAATAGGAGAGAGACTTGTCCATGTTTTTTTGGATATAAGCGTAGCAGTTGCTGGGAGATTGTCCATCGTTAGAGGAATGAATGTGACTATTGCAAATAGAAAGCTGGTAGAGAAATGACACCTCTCAGATGAATTTTCTTTTAGAATTTAAGCATGTGTAGATGTTTGGTAATGGAGCAGAGTTACTTCTGTTGGTTTTTGTTATACTAGTAAGATGATGAATCACCCAAGTGTGGGTGGTTCTCTTCTCTTGCTTCTTTTCTTGTACCTGGGCTATGCTCAAATTTGACAGACAGTTTTCATAACAATTATTTTTCCTACTAAGTTGTTAGAGATAATATCATAATCAATCTATAAGATTTGATATGATATTATCTGATATCAAGAGATTTAGTTTTAATATGAAATATTGTCAAAATCTAAATGATTCAAGTTTAAATATATAAATATACTTTCCTATTATCTTCTCTATAAAGAGAGGCCTTCAACTTATAAGCTGTATAAACTCATAATACAAAATAAAGTCATAGAAGACTTTTACTGTGGATGTAGGTCTTCTAGATTAAACCACTAATATGTTTGTCTCTTCTTACTCTTTCTCCTCTCTTCTCCACATTATGTTTCTATTATAAATTTCCATTAACTTTTTTTTCACGTATTCCTAAGAAAAGAAAAAATATTAGAAATTAGAACAAGCCAGCAAACAATATGCTGTCCACTTGTTAATAAGTCCGACAGTCCTTCATTATATATGAAGCTACCTAATTGATAGTCATAAACAAATTTAATATCATACATTGACATTACAAGGTGTGGGATCTCATTTTGCCAATCTTAATTGATTGTTAATCATGAAGTCTTCGTCCCTTACTATTTATTGACTTAATTAGTCTCCTATAACAATAATAGCTAGCCCTAATAAACAAATTAATTTGAGCTCATGATTTGACATTTATAATTACGAGGTGTAGGGAATCTTTTGGCGGCCAAACTTTATTTGTTAACGATTCGTCCCTTAGTATTACTTGACTCAGTATGTTATAGCAATAATAGGGCTAATAAAAAAATTTCATACCATAATACAATAAAAAATAAATGATCTGCAGAAAGAGATGGGAGCTCACATGCAAATATTGAAGATTCGATTGAAGTTTTGAACCCAACAACCTCAAATTTGTCTTTAGTGCGTGTCTAATTTCTGCAATCAAGATACTAATTCAATTATTCTAAATAAGATATATGAACCGTGCCACTGTGCAATGGAGTGCTTGATTAACAATTAGGAAGAACATCTCTCTTACTTATTAAAAAGAAATAAAGATTAGAAATCTGATGGAGCCAGCCAACCAACTCAAAGTTGTCCACAAGTTAATAGCTAACCAGGGGATCTACCTTAGATTTTGCAGTACACATATTTAAGGTAATACGGCATTACCAGATACTGCATGCAATTGTTTTTGGACAATATTTTTGAATGCATCAAACACGCAGCTAGGTAATTTAGTCGGTATATATTTGCAAGAAACACTGAAATATTGAGAATACATAATTTTTCTTTTGAATAATTGGTAAGTGTATTAATTCTCCATCACTGCCGTCATTATTTCATAAAACATGATCAGCTCTTCTGTTTTTGCCACGAAATATCGATACTGCTATTGCATGTGCTGCAATTATTCCAGATATAATAGATGGTCATTTTTTACTCTGTTCCTCGTTTTCATTAGTGGGAAAGATAGACCTCTAATTCATAACAATTGTTTTCAACTAAGAAAATCTTACCCATTAAAACGACTAAAAAAAAAAAAAGGATGAAGCCAACAAACTCATAGTTGTCCGCTAGTTAATAGACTACGATCCCATCATCATAAATTACCTCTTTATCTAACTTATAGCTGATTGATGGCAACCAACTCAAAGACATCAAGGCTTCCATCACAACCAATATTGGATCCATGCATCTTATAACCTATTCCAGTGCACATATTTAAGGTAATTGGGCATTATTGCAAGTGGCATGCAATTTGTTCGCCAATATTATTTGTTAAATAACAAAGTCGATCTTGTAACTGGGTTAATCAGCAGCTTCTTTGTTCATGCATTAAACACGCGGTAGGTACCCAGCTACAGTGTAGTCCGTATTTACATATGAAAAAGTGATGACTTGAGCATTTTGATCAAATTGAAATGTTTTTTTTTTAATCAATCATATTAAACCGAATATGAAATTAGGCCGTAATCAATTGACTAACATGCTTAGTTTTTTGTTGTTGTTATCCAACTCATGATCTATGTCGACATGGCATTGCCCCAAAGAGTCACTTATAAGCACAACAACCACAGATTTGTCGTGATCTAACAGATGGTAATCAGTGGATGGGTGCAGTCTGAACAAGCTTAATTAATTAATGGGCAGATATTTGAGTGTATGTGAGGGAAAGGATCTATATATTGGTACACCTCCTATCCTCGAGGCATCCAAGCCTCTTAGGAACTATATCTCATTACTTGCAAGAAATCAGAGAACTGCATCTTGCCTCGCTTTCCCTACAACATCTATCATGACT
>RXIC02000427.1:22500-116369 GCA_003952965.2 Morella rubra | reverse complement strand
TCTCCTACAATTGAAAATGTTCTTCTTGTCAAAGGCCTAAAGCATAATCTCCTGAGCATTAGTCAATTGTGTGACAAGGGAAACCGAGTCATTTTTGAATCATCAATGTGCCTTGTTGAAAATATTGAAAGCAAGAAAGTCTTGTTTGTTGGACATAGATTTGAAAATGTGTACATTGTTCATTTAGAGAGCATCTCCTCAGAAAATATAAAATGTTTTTCTGCTCTAAATGATAAAGACAGCTGGTTGTGGCATAGGAGGCTTGCTCATGCAAGCATGGACCTGATTTCTAAACTTGCCAAAAAATCTTGTTTCGGGTTTGCCTAATCTTTCTTTTGAAAAGGATAAAATTTGTGCAGCATGTCAAAAGGGCAAACAAACCAAAATATCTTTTAAGCCCAAAAATATTGTGTCCACTTCTAGACCACTCCAACTCTACACATGGACTTATTTGGTCCAACCCGAACATTGAGTTTGGGTGGCAAACGTTATGGCTTTGTTGTTGTTGATGATTTCAGTAGATTCACATGGGTTCTATTCCTAGCTCATAAAGATGAGGCCTTTCATGCTTTTGAAAAACTTAGCAAGAGAATCCAAAATGAAAAAGGTTTTGCTATTTCTAGCATAAGGAGTGATCATGGTAAAGAATTTGAAAATTCCTCCTTTGAAATGTTTTGTGGAGAAAATGGTATTAACCATAACTTCTCGGCTCCTAGAACTCCTCAACAAAATGGTGTTGTAGAGAGGAAAAATAGGACTCTTGAAGAAATGGCTAGAACCTTGCTTTGTGAAAACAACTTGCCTGATTATTTCTGGGCTGAAGCAGTTAGCACAAGTTGTTATGTTATGAACCGTTGCATGATTAGACCTATTCTCAAGAAAACCCCTTATGAGCTATGGAATGATAGAAAACCCAACATTGGTTATTTTCATGTTTTCGGATGTAAATGTTTTGTGCTCAACAACAACAAGACAATTTGGGTAAGTTCGATGCAAAAGCGGATGAAGGTATATTTCTTGGTTATTCAACTTCTAGCAAAGCTTATCGTGTTTTTAATAAACGTACCTTAGTTGTTGAAGAATCAGTTCATGTTGTTTTTGATGAATCTAACTCTTATGAGAAAAGATGATGAAGATATTGTAGATCTTGATAAGCTTACAATTGACAAAGACAAGGGAGAGGCACTTGTGCAAGAGCAAGAACCTCAAGAGCCTCAAGAAGAGTCTCAACAAGATGATAATGATCTACCAAAGTCTTGGAAGTACATCAAGAGTCATCCTCTCCAACAAATTATTGGTAATGTTGAAAAAGGGTAAGAACTCGATCCTCTGTACATCAAGCAAATAATCTTGCCTTACTTTCTCAACTTGAGCCTAAGAACTTTTCTGAGGCTAAAGATGATGAAAGTTGGATCCATGCTATGGAAGAAGAATTAAAACAATTTGAGAAAAACCAAGTATGGCATCTAGTTCCTAGACCCAAAGATTATCCAATTATTGGCACAAAATGGGTTTTTAGAAACAAAATGGATGAATCCGGGTTGTAGTGAGGAACAAAGCAAGATTAGTAGCCCAAGGTTACAATCAAGAAGAAGGAATTGATTTTGATGAAACCTTTGCTCCTGTTGCTCGTTTAGAATCCATTACGCATGCTTACTTGCTTTTGCTTGTTATAAAGATTTTAAACTTTTTCAAATGGATGTAAAAAGTGCTTTTCTAAATGGATTCCTCACTGAAGAAGTTTATGTTGAGCAACCACCGGGATTTGAAGATGAAAATCTTTCAAATCATGTATAAAGCTCACAAAAGCGCTTTATGGATTGAAACAAGCACCTCAGCATGGTATGAAAGCTTCTTTATTTTTCAAAATTGATACAAAAACCTCGAGCATTCTAAGAGAATTTCTCATTTCTTCTTTCTCAAAAAAAAAATGAAGAATATCTTCATGAATCAAGAATTATAAGCATCTCCTCGAATTCCATGGAAAAAAAAGGATCCTACTCTCTCTTAGCTAGTAGGATTAATGGTTATGTGTTTAGATATCAATCATGTGTCAATCATGCCCTAAGGAATCTCATCTCCTTGCAGTCAAACGAATTTTTAGATATCTTGTTGGCACTCAAAATCTTGGTTTGTTTTATCCTAAGAGTGTTGAATTTAATTTACAAGGATACTCGGATGCGGATTATGCCGGTTGTAAAATTGATAGAAAGAGTACTAGTGGTGCATGCCAATTTCTTGGACCCTCACTAGTCTCTTGGTGTTGTAAGAAACAAAACTCTGTAGCTTTATCAACTACGGAAGCCGAGTATATTGCCGTGGGCAATTGTTGTGCACAAGTATTGTGGATGAAACAACAATTGGAAGATTTTAATCTTCATTTCTCTCATCCCAATAAAATGTGACAACACCAGTGCAATAAATCTTACTAAAAATCCAATTCAGCACTCTAGGACAAAACATATTGAGATTAAACATCATTTTATTCGTGATCATGCTCAAAAGGGGATATTGTTCTTGAGTTTGTAAACACCGACCTTCAATTGGCGGATATTTTCACAAAACCCCTTCAATGAGGATAGATTTTGTTTTATTCGCCAAGAATTAGGAATGAAATTTCCTTTGATTGAATTGTTGTTAAATACTTGTTTATCTCTTAAATTGTGTATTGATTGCTTTGAACATGTTTTTGAATGATGATTGATCATTTCTATATGGTTCTTAGCATTAAAATTATTTCATAAAATCTTGTTTCATGCATGTGTCAACACTTGGTGAAACAAGTGTCAGCACCTCTGGTTTTATAGTTTTTCACCCATGAAGAAGTATGTGTCGACACCATGATATCATGTGTCGACACATCAGCCTTTCACCCGAGAGCCTATTTTTTTGTATGCTTCGGGAGCATGACCAATGTGTCGACACATGTCAATGTGTCGACACTTCTTGTGTTTACTGTTTTTAAAAAAAAGGGCACGGGTGGTATATAAATCTCTTTTGAGTTAGGGTTCAGGCATTTTAGGCCTCCTATCTCTCTCTCCTTCTCCTCAAACCGTGTGGCTAAGCTCTCCCTCACAAATTTCAGTTACCCACTCTCTCTCTCTAAAAACCCACCGGCCGACAGCCCCTTTTCCCTCAAAATCCTGCTCTCAATGTCTTCCAGCCGACCACTCGCTCCTCGCAACGAACTCCAGTCTCTGTTGGCTCCAAAGGGAAGAAGAAGGCCAAGGACCACTGAAGAACCCCATCCCACTCCTGAAGACTACATCTACAGGTCAGGTCTCTGCAAAAACCGTTTTGTTCAAGATTTTGAAATAGAAAAGTTATTGCTAGGAGATGGGCTGATTTCAAATGGTTTAGTGAAAATGGGTTTGATTTCAAGAGATGTTTGAGTTTCAAGGTTCTTGTGAATTTGAAAGTAAATTGCTATGTTTACTTAGTTAAGTTGGTTTATGCTAACTTTCAATTCACTAAGTCTGAGGATGCTGATAGTTATGTAATGGCAAAATTTGGATTTATCTAGTTCTTCTTTGAATTCGATGGTAAAATGCTCCGAAGAAATTCTTCATGCCAGATCCCCCCATTCATATCCTTTTGGGGATAAATCCCCCGAGACAGACCCACCAGTGATCTAAGCATTCCAAGACGAATTTTACATCATATGGTCTGTAACATTATTTTACCAAGGACGGGAAAATTTGAGTACATAACATTCCTAGACTTATTTGTCATGTACTGCTTGATTACCCATACTCCCATGAACCTTGGTCACCTTATGATAAATCATATGAAGGCTGCCACTGAGAAGAAGAGACAAGGGCTGCCTTATGGAATGTTCTTTACCCACATGTTTCACATTCTTGATGTTGATTTGGGGGGTGAAGTACGGGAACCTCCCAAGGCATCCAAAGAGTACAATCAGAAAACTCTGAAGGTTGATGGGGTTCACACAAAATGATGAAGGTTTTTGGATAAAGAAAGCTGATGTAACCCCTCAAAAGAGAAGTCATAGGGGATCGGATTCTGATGCAAACAGCGAGGATGAGGAAGAAGATACCTTTACTCGAACTCCTTCCACTGCCACTAGAACTCCGAGAGAGCCACACTCCCCACCTTCCTTTCCCTCTCTGCATATGGAGTCATCATCCCGAATACCTCCTTCCCACTCTCATGAGCCTCAATTGGGATCTTTTGAAGTTTCATTTGGGGAAATAAAGGAGGAACAAAAGAAGTTGGGTCAACAGTTGGAGAATTTGGCTTCGACATGAAGACGGGCTTTGATGACATCAAGAAGCTGTTTGCTGCTCATGATGAGCGTTTTCAATCTTCTTGACAAGGATGTGAGGCTTCTCAAGCACCAAGTCAACAATAGCATCCATGTGAATGATTCAAGCCATCTGCTCAAGATGTGAAATGCCACTGAGTTGTCTGGATGTTGATCGAACTACGTCCTCGGTCATGAAATGGTCTATTGGTTCTCAACGACTTGGATCAACTGGCTGAAGAAATTTGATGTCAACTATCCTCCTCCTCCTCCCTTGTCTCCTTGCCCTATTTTTGATGATGCCAAAGGGGGAGAAAAGTGCCTATTGTAATGCTGATGCCTTGCTCTAATTTGAGGACATTTCATTTTCTTGTTTGTTATCTTTGTTTTTTTGAGTTGAACATCTGGTTATTTTTGTAATGATTATTCTGATTTGTATAACTTATTATTATATTATGGTATGAATGCCCATATGAAGTGAATGTGCTATATATGTCATTCTCTAAGGAAGTCTTTGTGAAGATTTTGAGAAGTGATTGCACTTGAAATGCTTGAAACTTGCTTCAGGTAGTGATTCTATCCTTTAACTCTTCTTTATAGAAGTCTTGTGATCTGATTGAATATGAAGTTTGGGGAGTTTGGAGAAAGGATATAGAAGTGTTGTTTTTTTTAAGTTTTGGGAAACCTCTATTAACAAAGGGAACTCTGGCAAATTTTTTAAAAATCTAAAGTCCCTTTTTGCTAAAGTATCATGAAAAACTCCAGCTTGTTCTCAGGGGGAGCTTTTCTATTTATTAGCAAATGTCATTTTTTTTTAAATGGTTTTGTCATCATCAAAAAGGGGGAGATTGTTAGCCCAAGGTTGTTTTTGCAAACAATCCAATTGATTTTGATGATAACAAAGTCTCTAAGTTTTTAAGACTTTTAGATTTTACATTGTCAATCCTTTCTTTTAAAAGGATTTATGTCAAGTATCAAAGTTTCTCTCTTTATAAAATCTCTCTAAGCATACTTGAATCACCATTGTTCTTGTTAATTGATCATTTTTTTATTGTAAATTTTTGAGAATGTTGAATTGATAGTTGCTGTCAAAGAACAATTTTTTCAGACTAAGGTTGTGTCAACAAGTGTCGACAACAATTGATCACAAGCTTAAGTGTCGACAGATTGAAGAGAAACAAGTGTGAGCCATTAACTCTTGTCCTAATTTCTAGAGAGAGAAAAAGCTTTCAAGAGAAAGGAAGCTCCATCCAAGAAATCTAAGAAAGCTACTGTACCTTACTGTAATCTTGTTCTTTGCACACCTCAGTTCATACCTCATACTTGTTTATTCAGCTTTAAAGAGCTTTTACTAAGATTCCATTTGTACCCATTCTTGAAAACACGTGAGTGTTTGTGAAACACTTGTGTCCTACTTTGTAGAAGAAAAAGGTTTGAGGTTTGAGAATGAGTTAAAGTGAAGCTTGAAAACACTTTTGTAAAGGTTACTTAGCCCGAGAAGCTAAGGTGTACTTACTTATTTAATAGTGAAGAGGAAGCCCAAGGGAGTCAATAGCCTTGGGGGTGGAAGTAGGCAAGTGTTGGCTGAACCACCTAAAAGTCAGGTGTCATCATTCTATCCTCTTATTTATTTATGTTGATAATTATAATTTCTATCCTTATCCCCATTTCCCCCCCCCCCCTTTTTTTGACCTTTCACAAAGCAAATAGGTTAATGGAATAGTTATAGACCAAAATATAATTGAAAAATAGTCCAAATTAGTAGACCAAAATATAACTTTAAAATTGTCCAAATTAATTTCTATAATAATTGGATAAATTAATAATGAAGAAAATGGAGCAATATAGATTAATGAATAGTTATAGACCAAAAGATAAATTAAAAATTGCCGAACCAGTTTATGTAAAAATTAGATAACTTAATGATGAAGAAAATGAAGTGAATAATTAAGGGAGTACTATAGACGAGGTGGAAAATTAAAACTCGTCCAAATTAATTTTTGTAATAACTAGATAACTTAATAATGAAAAAAATGATGAAATAGATTAACGCAACCGTTTGAGACCAAACTATAAATTAAACACAGTCCAAATTAATTTGCTTAATAATTAAATAATGTAATTATTAAGAAAAAGAAGCAAATTGGTAAACGGAATAGTTATAGACCAAAATCAAGATAACAATTTTTCCAAATTAATTAGTTTGAAAAATAGATACCTTAATATTGAAGAAAATGTGGCAAATAGATTAATCGAAGAGTTATGGGGAAAAATATAAATGAAAAAATTTTTCAATTATTTATTTTCAAAAAATTAGATTGTTTAATATTTAATAAAATGAAGCAAATAGATTAATAGAGGACTTGTAGAACAATAGATAAATTCAAAATTATCCAAACTAACTGATATCAAAATTTGATAACTTAATAATGAAGAAAATGAAGTAAAAAGATGAATGGAATAGTTATCAACGAGGAAGAAAATTAAAATTCATCCGAATTAATTTATGTAATAATTAGACAACTTAATCATGAAGAAAATGAAGAGACGGATTAATGGAACTGATAGAGACCAAAAGAGAAATTAAAAATTGTCATACCTAATTTTTTGTAAAAATTTGATAACATAATCATGAAGAAAATCAAGTGAATAGATTAATGGAATAGTTACAGACAAGGAGAAAAATTAAAAATCGTCCAAATGAATTTATGTAAAAATTAGACAACTTAATCAGGAGGAAAATGAAAAGACAGATTAATGGAACTTTTAGAGACCAAAAGATAAGTTAGAAATTTTCCAACCAAATTTTTGTAAAAATTTGACAACATTACGATGAAGAAAATCGAGTGAATAGATTAATGGAATAGTTACAGACGAGGAGTTAATTTAAAAATCGTCCAAATTAATTTGTTTAATAATTTAACCAGTTAATGAGGAAGAAAATGAAACAAATATGTTAATGGTATTGTTATATTCCAAAAAATAAATTGAAAATTGTCAAAATTTATTTATACAATAATTAGATAAATTAATGATAAAGAAAATCAAGCATATAGATTAATGAAATATTTATACAACGAAAGATAAATTAAAAATTGTCTGAACTAATTTATATAAAAATTAGATAACTGAATGATGAAGAAAATGAAGTGAATACATTAAGAGAATTGTTACAGACGAGGAGGAAAAATAAAATTCGCCAAATTAATTTATGTAAAAATTAGATAGCTTAATGATGAAGCAAATGAAGAAATAGATAAATGCAACATTTAGAGACCAAATGATAAATTAAACACCGTCGAAAATAATTTAGTTAATAATTAGATTGCGTAATTATTAAGAAAACAAAGCAAATAGGTTAATGGAATAGTTATAGACCAAAATATAATTGAAAAATAGTCCAAATTAGTAGACCAAAATATAACTTTAAAATTGTCCAAATTAATTTATATACTAATTGGATAAATTAATGATGAAAAAAATGAGCATATAGATTAATTGCAATATTTATAGACCAAAAGATAAATTAAAAAATTGCCGAACTAATTTACGTAAAAATTAGATAACTTAATGTGAGTCCAAGGATTAAGGCAACCCAAGAGGGGGGGGGGGGTGAATTGGGTTTCCAAACTTTTTCGTTTTAACCCCAAAACCGTGTTTGCAAAGTAAAGTCTAATTTAGCACAAGTATATAGATACTAATAGAATAAGTGCTAAATGTAAATAGTAGGGATAGAGAAGCAAACACGTGATTTTTAGGTGGTTGGCAAAGCCCGCCTACATCCACCCCTCAAGCTCCTTTCCCGAGCATTGAGGTTTTTCCACTATCTTCCAAATAGTGTACACTCTAGCTTCCGGGTGCTAGAGAACCTTACAAGTGCTTTCCCGGGCTCAACACTCAAACTCAAGTGATTTTCGGGCTCACCACTCACAACCCAACCAAGCTTGAGATATACCCTCTCTAAGCTTCTTCTTTAGTGAACAACCTCACTAAAGGAATCACTCTTTTGGATAGGAAGATTACAAGAATAAACTCTCTCAAAGAGTGGATAAAAAAATGGAAAGCTCTATCTCTTTGATTCACACAAAGACAAGGATATGAAAGTGTGTTTTATGTGAATGATATGAGAAAATGTAATTGAAGGTTTGGAATATTTCTCAAGCTTAAAATGATATGTGGTCGTTCAAGTATTTATTTTGAGTTTGAGGTTATTTATATAGGCCACATGTGAAAACTAGCCGTTATTTGGGGGCGATTTGTCAATTTTACGATGTACCTGTCAACCGCTTCATGTAGCGGTCGACCACTACAACAAGCTGTTGCTAATGATCATAAAATTTAGAAAATGTCATTCTTGGCCCATCAGGAAGACATATCATTTTATGTAGAGGTTGATCATATAGATCTTTTCATCAACTACTACAATTAAAAAGCCCATTTTTTACATTTTTTAAATCCCAATTTCAAAAACCAATTCTTAAAAAGTATAATAAGGCTTGGGAGTTTATATAGGGATGATTTGAAACAATTTAAAGCGCATTTTGGTTGTCAAACATGTGATAAGAAGATTATGCACGGTTTGAAATATATGCAAGTGTATGATTCAAATGCTTGACAAAAGTGAAACTAAGAGTTACAAGATTATACCCTATGGTCTTGAATCTTCACTTTTGAGCTCCTTGCATCTTCTTGATCTTCTTTCTTCAAGTCTTTGGCTCTTTCATCAAAACGCCTTTGTCTTTGAAGATGTCCATTTTATAAACTTGATCCATTTATTGAAATCATCAAAATATCGATTGTAACAAAAGCCAACAATCTCCCCCTTTTTGATGATGACAATAAATTGATAGTTTTGGATGACTCCCCCTATCTTTTGCAATTGGACAATCATTTGAAACTTGAGAAAAAAAATTAGTAGCCAATAAAAATTTTAGAATAATCCAATTCAAAAGGGAATATATAGTCATCTAAACTATCAACACATTTCTCCTCTTTGTCACATCAAAAAGACTAAGGACATAGAACTATGCATTCTAACAAATATCCATCAATAATCAAAGGGAATACAAGCATATCGAAATTAAGAAATCTCCCCCTTTGTCAATTCAAAAAGTGAATACAAAGATAGAACATCAAAAAATAATTTTCATTTAAGAAAACATCCAAAAGAACAATTTGGGTTTAAATGACAATCTCATTGAAATGGTATAGAGGATGACTAATGGGGACTCAAGAGTCCATTGCTATTACGATAGTAATCCCGATGAGTGGGTTTGTATCAACTTCTTAGTTACCACTGAAAATTTAAAAGTCATTTTCATCCAAAAATTGTAGGCTTAAAAAATTTTATAAAAGCTCATGATTTTGAAAATGTTACTCATAGATGTTCCATTTTGATAAATGCAAGAAATATGTCAAAGATGAATACATTTGCATTTTTAAGATTAACACATAAGGAATCATCATTAACCAACAATTTAGAACATATTCTCAATCAAGGATGTAGAAGTTACCAAAGGATTTCCCCTTAGCATTTGTCCTCAAATGTCACAAGCCTTCTTGAAGGCAAGTTTCATCCAAGTACCATTTATTGCTCCATCCTACAAGAGAATCAAGAAAAATTTTTGGTACCCAAGCTTTCTTGGGTCCTTCGTTGTTAGCCTTGGTTCCTTTTGGAACCCATGTCTTCTTGAGAGTCTTGCTCCCAAAGTTTCTTCAATGCACAATCAAAAATTAGATGCCCATCTTTGTTGCAAAAATGACATGTTTGAGTAGATGCACAAAAAGACTTAGCCTTCACAAAATAATTCCTCCTCGTTTGTAAGTATTCATTAATGTATTCACTTCATTTTCTTCATCATTAAGTAATCTAGTTTTAACATAAATTAGTTCGGACAACTTTTTATTTATCGTTTGGTCTGTAAATATTGCATTAATCTATATGTTCGTTTTCTTCATCATTAATATCTAATTATTCATAAATTAATTTCGTGATTTTAAATTTATGTTTTGGTCTATAACAAATCCATTAACATATTTGTTTCATTTCTTCGTCATTAAGTGGTCAAATTTTTAAAAAAATTAAAGGATTTTTAATTTATCTTTTGGTCTATAACTGTTCCATTAATATATCTCTTCATTTTCTTTATCTAAATTATTACATAAATTAATTTTGGACGAATTTTAATTTTCCTTTTCGTCTGTAACTATTTGATTAATCTATGCACTTCATTTTTTCAATCATTAAGTTATTTAATTTTTACATAAATTTGGTTGGATTTTTAATTTATCTTTAGTTCTATAAGTATTCTATTAATCTATATGCTTCATTTTCTTCATCATTTTCTATCACGATTTTAAGTTATATTTTGGTCTATTATTAACATATTTGTTTCATTTTCTTTGATATTAAACAATCTAATTTCTGAAATAAATAATTGGGATAATTTTTCATTTATGTTTTTGTCTATAACCCTTCGATTAATCTATTTGCTTCATTTTCTTCAATATTGAGGTGTCTATTTTTCAAACTAATTAATTTGGATTATTTATTTTTATATTTTGTTCTATAACTATTCCACTAACACATTTGCTTCTTCATAATAATTACGTTATCTAATTTTTAAGCAAATTAATTTGGACTGTGTTTAATTTCTCGTTTGGTCTCTAACGGTTGCATTAATTATTTCTTCATTTTCTTTATCTTTAAGTTATCTAATTATGACATAAATTACTTGGACGAATTTTAATTTTCCTCCTCGTCTGTAAGTATTCCATTAATGTATTCACTTCATTTTCTTCATCATTAAGTAATCTAGTTTTAAGATAAATTAGTTCGGACAACTTTTTATTTGTCGTTTGTTCTGTAAATTTGCATTAATCTATATGCTTCACTTTCTTCATCACTAATTTATATAATTGTTATATAAACTAATTTGGACGATTTTAAAGTTATATTTCGGTCTATAACAATTCCATTAACATATTTGTTTCATTTCTTCAATATTAAACAATCTAATTTCTAAAATAAATAGTTGGGATTATTTTTCATTTATGTTTTTTTCTATAACTCTTCGATTATTCTTTTTGAATAATTTTCTTCAATATTAAGGTGTCTATTTTTAAACTAATTAATTTGGATTATTTTTTATTTATATTTTGTTCTACGACTATTCCACTAACATATTTGCTTCGTTTTCATAATAATTACGTTATCTAATTTTTAAGAAAATTAATTTGGACTGTGTTTAATTTATTGTTTGGTCTCTAACGGTTACATTAATCTATTTCTTCATTTTCTTATCATAAGTTATCTAATTATTAAACAAATTAATTTGGATGATCTTAAATTTATATTTCGGTCCATAACTCTTTCATTAATCTATTTTGCTTCATTTTCTTCAATATTGTGGTATCTAAGTTTTCAAACTAATTAATTTGAACTATTTTACAATTATATTTTTGATGCAAATCATAGCATAGCATCAAAGGATCTAGTTCAAGTCCCAATTGGGCCGGTTACGAGAGCACGAGCAAAGAAATTTAAAGAGATACTCAACGGACTAATTCAATAGGCATGGGCTCAAGCAAGTTTGCGGAGGCCCATTGATCATGATCCACGTGAGCAACCAAGAAGCATCACCATGATTCAAGTTCTAGAAGGATCTGATCTTTAAGGCCTACACGCTACAATTCCGTCCTTTTATGACTTTTCTCTTTGTGGGCATGTATGGCTAGTTTAGGCGACATTTTGTTTCCTTTTGTAGTTGTCTTTTGACTCTTGTAGGTGCCAGCTTTTTCTTTCCTAGTATAGGGATTGTCATGTTTTGTTTTAGGTGAGTAAGGATTTATTTCCTTACCCCTTTTTCAGCTTTAATTAGGTTTTTTATGTTAGGGTCTTTCCTTGTAATGGCCGACCTTTATATAAGTGCCTAAGCAATGAAAAATGCAGACTTTTGATTCCAGAAATTGGTGAGAGTATTTCTCTTTGGTTCTTTAAAGAACTGTTCAAACTTATCGGGATTTTCCGTGGTGTTCACCACGACTTATCAAATGGAATTTCCACCACCGTTTGTGGCATCTTCCTCATACCAAGGTTCTTGTTTATCATAAACAACGGGTTGAGGTCTCTATTCAAATCTGTCCATAGAATGATCTTGGGTTCCCTCTTCGTTGTTGGATCTCTTCATTGGGCGAGATCCACATCATTTAGATAACTTAAAGATGAAGAAAATGAAGTAAAATAGATTAATGTAAGAGTTTTAGACCAAAAGGTAAATTAAAAATCTTCCAAAATAAATTTACGTAATAATAAGAAAAATGAAAGGTGAAGAAAACGATGTGAATAGATTAATGGAAAATTTATAGACCAATCATAAATTTAAAATCGTCTAAATTAATTCATGTAACAATTAGATAACTTACTAATGAAGAAAATGAAGCAAATAGAATAATGGAAAGAGTTATAGACCGAAAATATACTAAAAATTTCCAAATTAATTTGTTTAATAATTAGATAAGTAATGATGCAGAAAATGTTAATGGAAATCAGTTATGGACCAAAATAGAAATAAAAATTTTCCAAATTAATTAGTTTCAAAAAATAGGTCCATTAATATTGAAGAAAATGAAGCAAATTGATTAATCGAAGACTTGTGGACAAAATATAATGAAAAATTGTTAGCCCAAGGTTGTTTTGCGAAACAATTTATTTTTGATTTTGATGATAACAAATATTCTAAGTTTTGAAGACTTTTAGATTTTACATTGTCAATCCACTTTTCTAAAAGATATATTTCAAAAGATTGTGTTTTTCTATCTAAAATATTTCTAAGTGGACTTGAACACCATTACACAAGTTGATAAGATCAATTTTCATGTTGTAGGTGTTTAAAAGAAGTGTTGGAATGGATTGGACACTTTCAAGAGGCTGAATTTTATCTGCAGCATTGAATGTGTCGACACATTGCACTGACACCCAAGACAACATTTTCAGACTGAGTTTTAATGTGTACATTGAAGACTAGTGTCAACACATTGTGTTGGCACCCGAGATAACATTTCCAGACTAAGTTTTAATGTGTCGACACATGAAGACTAGTGTCGACACATTGCACTGCACCCGAGACAACTTTTTCATACTAAGTTTAATGTGTCAACACATGTAGACTATGTGTCGACACATATTGCGATTTTGCAGAAAATTTGGAAACGACGCCAAATCATTTAAAATGGTTCAAAATGACTTGGGTACCCCTCCAACAGTACAATAAAGCTACTTGAAGACCGTTGAAGTCCTAGGGGCTATAAATAGAATGAGATGGAGAGAGAAAGTAAGGGTGCATCATCTAGAGAGAGAAATTGTCAAATCCAAAGAAATCATCTGTTGAATCCTTCAAGACCAAAGCTTTCATTGTAGAATCTTGTTCTCTTGCTCATCATTGACGATCTAGCCTTCAAAGAGAGAAATTTCTTGAAGAAGAGAAAAGGAACTTGCAAATACTCTTGCCCTAACTTCTAGAGAGAGAGAGTGCTTTGAAGAAGAGGGAAAACGCATCTACCAAGAAAGCTTGTGCTCCCACCTACCAAACTTTAGCTTTCCTTTGAGAATCTTGTCTTATTGCACTCTATTGAGCTTTTCACTTGCTGATTCGGCTTAGAGAGCCATTCCACACGTTTTGAGCTTTTCATTGGTTTATTGGCTTAGAGAGTCATTCATTGTTATTCCTTTTATCCATCTTTTGGAAAACACTTGAGTGTTGGGTAAACACTTGTCCTACTTTGTGGTAGAAGAAATCCCTTAGGTTTTGGGATTTGTGAAAAAGTTAAAGCGTGAGCTCGAAAAATGCTTTGTAAAGGTTCCTTAGCACCCAAAAGCTAAGGTGTATTTGCTATTTGGAGAATAGTGAAGGAAGCCCAAGGAAGTCAATAGCCTTGGGGTGGATGTAGGCAAGTGTTGGCCGAACCACCTAAAAATTACGGTGTTCTCTCTAACTCTATCTCTCTTATTTTTCAGTACATATTCATACTTGTGGAGATTTATGTTTTATCATTTATTGCTTATATTTAGCATAGCATTAAACACTTTCAGATCATCATTCTTATTTGTTAAAGAGGGGTAGTCTTCAGATCTATGTTTTTATCAAAAAGAGTAAGTTTTTGATAAACCCAATTCACCCCCACTCTTGGGTTGTTATTTAGTCTCACAATTGGTATCAGAGCTGAGGTTTAATATCTCTATCTATGACAACCCTTGTTAGTACCTCTTTAGCTGAAGGTCAATCCACAAATAGACCACCTTTGTTCAATGGGACTTGCTACAACTATTGAAAAGCTAGGATGAGGATTTATATCCAAGCCGTGGACTATGAATTATGGAGAGTTATCTCAAATGGTCCTAAATTTCCTAGAGACAAGGAAGGTAAGTTAAAAGATGAAAAAGAGTGAGATGATGTTGATCTTAAGCTTAAGCTATGAATGTGTTGTATTGTGCACTTGATTCAAATGAATTTAATCATGTTTCCAGTTGCGATACCGGGAAACAAATTTGGGACAAACTCCAAGTGGCTCATGAAGGTACGAATCAAGTCAAGGAGAACAAAATTAGTATGCTTGTTCATAGTTATGAGCTTTTTAAGATGAAACCTGATGAAAATATTTCATCTATGTTTACTCACTTTACTGATATTATAAATGGTCTTAAATATCTTGGTAAAGAATATACTAATGTTGAAATGGTGAGAAAGATCCTTAGGTGTCTACCAAAAGCTTGGGAACCCAAGGTCACCGCTATTCAAGAAGCCAAAGACTTGACAAAGCTTTCTTTGGATGAGCTCATGGGTTCTCTCATGACACATGAGATGAACCAAGTAAAGGGAGACGAGGATGAAGGAAAAGAAAAAAGAGGCATTGCCTTGAAAGCCTCATGCTCTAGTGATGATGAGTCTTCCGAAGATGATGAGGAAATGACATTGTCTACCAAGAGATTCAAGAAGTTCTTCCGGAAGAAACAAGAAGATAAAAGATTTCCAAGGAAGACAAGCTATAAAGGTGATAGTAGCAAAGAAGAATGACATTATTTTCTATGGATGCAAGAAGCTAAGACATATCAAGACGGATTGCCCCAAACCTTGAATCCCACAAGAAATCCAAGGATTTCAAGACAAAAAGAAAGCCTTTTTGGCCGCATGGGGAGAGACCGATGAAAGTGATAGTGATAGTGAGGAAGAAATTGCAAATATATGCTTCATGGCAAAGGATAATGAAGATGAGGTACAAGACTCTTCAATTTGTTCTTTCACTTTTGATGAATTACAAGACGCTTTTGATGAACAATATCTTGAATTGAAAAGAGTGTTTTCAAAGTATTGTGGTCCTAAAAAGAACCTTGAAGTACTTATTCAAGAAAATGATACTTTGTGATGCAAAGCAAGGTACAGCTTCAAAGGATCTGCTTCAAGTCCCAATTGGGCCGGTTATGAGAGCACGAGCAAAGAAGTTTAAAGAGTACTCAACGGACTAATTCAAGAGGCATGGGCTCAAGCAAATTCATGGAGGCCCATTGATCATGATCCACATGATCAACAAGAAGCATCACCATGATTCAAGTTCTAGAAGGATCAGATCTTTAAGGTCTACACTACAATTTTTTCCTTTTATGGTTTTTCTCTTTATGGGCGTGTATGGCTAGATTAGGCGCCATTTTATTTTCTTCTTTTGTTGTCTTTTGACTGTTGTAGGCGCTAGCTTTTTTCTTTCCTATTATAGGGATTGTCATGTTTTGTTTTAAGCGAGTAAGGATTTGTTTCCTTACCAATTTTTAGCTTTAATTAGGTTTATTATGTTAGGGTTTTTTTTCCTTGTAATGGCCGACTTTTTTTTCCATGTGATGAAATTGGAAACGGAGCAAGTTCAGGAACGGATTGATCAAATGGAGAACATGCTTGAAAAGCAGCGACGAAACGCCCCAATTTGCGTAGAAGGGAAAGAGTCCACGGAGAGAGGCGAGGGTTGAGGATGAAGAGCATTATGGGTCTAGTTTTGATGAAGAAGAGGATCGGGATTCTATTGTTGGCTATAGGAGACATGGAGGGCGGTTAGAGAAGCTAGGAATCGGGAAGATAACAACTTGGGTGGTATTAAGATGAAGATTCTGTCCTTTCAAGGTAGATCTGATCCTGAAGCATATCTTGAGTGGGAGAAGAAGATGGAGTTCGTGTTTGATTGCCACAACTACTCCGAGATAAAGAAGGTAAAATTAGCCGTGATTGAATTTTCTGAATATGCTATAACTTGGTGGGATCAACTTGTGATAAATAGGAGGCGGAATAGAGAACGACCAATAGAGACATGGGAGGATATGAAAAGTGATGAGAAAGCGGTTCGTTCCAAGCTACTACTATTGAGAGTTGTACAAAAAACTACAAGGTCTAAGACAAGGAGCCGAAGTGTAGAAGATTACTACAAGGAGATGGAGATTGCATGATCCGTGCTAATGTGAGGAGGATCGAGAGGCTACAATGGCTAGATTTCTACTTGGGTTAAACAGGGAGATCCACGATAAGGTAGAGATGCAACATTATGTGGAGATGGAAGATATGGTGCATATGGCTATCAAAGTGGAGCAACAACTCAAGAGAGGGAGTGGGTACGTTCAGGCCATAACTCCAGTTCTACCTCTTGGAAACCGAGTTATACCAAGCAGCTGGACAAGTCACAAACGTCCAAACCCGAGCCCAAGTCCGCGACCACCAGCCACGTTCCTCAAGGTAAAACCGAAGCTTCTACCTCTAGGAATCGTGATATTAAATGTTTTAAATGTCAGGGTAGGGGCCACATAGCAAGTCAATGCCCAAATAAGCAAGTCATGGTATTACGAGACAATGGAGAAATTGTGACCGACGATGAGGATTCCGACACCGACGAAATGCCGCCATTGGAGAATGTTTTCGAGGAGGAATATTTAGCCCCTGTGCACTGACATTGGTGGCGAGGAGAGCATTGAGCTTGCAAGCAAAAGGAGTTGATGAAGTACAGTGGGAGAACATCTTTCACACTAGGTGCTATGTTAAAGACAAGGTATGTAGTGTGATTATTGATGGTGGTAGTTGTACTAATGTTGCAAGCACAATCATGGTGGAAAAATTGGGATTGCCCATGTTGAAGCACCCTAAACCGTACAAGTTGCAATGGCTAAATGATAGTGGTGAGATAAGGGTGAACAAGCAAGTGTTAGTTGCTTTTCGAATCGGTAAGTACGAAGATGAAGTGTTGTGTGATGTAGTACCGATGCAAGCGGGACACTTATTGCTAGGGCGTCCATGGCAGTTCGATAGACATGTGAAGCATGATGGCTTTACGAACAAGTACTCTTTTGTACTTAATCAACGGCCAATCACTCTTGTACCATTGACACCGCAGCAAGTATATGAGGATCAAGTGAGATTGCAAAAGGAGAGTGAGCAAAAGAAAGAGAGTGAGAAAAAGAAAAAGAGTGAAAATCAGAGAGAGGCCGAGAAAATGAGAGAGAAAAAGAAATCAAAGTTCGGCCATTGAGAGAAAATCAGAGAGAAAACAAAAGAATTTCTATGCAAAAGTGAGTGAGATCAAGCGAGCGATGCTTTCAAATCAGCCGATGATTGTACTTTTGTACAAAGAGGCATTTTTAAACACTAACGAACTTGACCTTGCTTTGCCTAGTTCTATTGTTTCTCTTTTGCAGGAGTATGAGGATGTCTTCCCCGAGGAAACACCACATGGGTTACCTCCAATCCGAGGGATTGAACATCAAATTGATTTTGTTCCCGGTGCAACAATTCCAAACCGACCAGCTTATAGGAGCAATCCCGAGGAGACAAAGGAGCTTCAACGGCAAGTAAGTGAGTTGTTGGAGAAAGGGCACGTGAGGGAGAGCATGAGCCCATGTGCGGTCCCGGTTTTACTTGTACCTAAGAAGGATGGGACGTGGAGAATGTGCGTTGATTGCCGAGCCATCAACAACATAACGGTAAAATATCGTCATCCTATTCCTCGCTTAGATGATATGTTAGATGAGCTGCATGGTTCTTGCATATTTTCTAAAATTGATTTAAAGAGTGGTTATCATCAAATTAGGATAAAAGAAGGAGATGAGTGGAAAACCGCCTTTAAAACAAAATATGGTTTGTATGAATGGTTAGTTATGCCTTTTGGATTGACTAATGCTCCGAGCACCTTTATGAGACTTATGAACCATGTTTTGCGTGCATTTATAGGTAGATTTGTTGTTGTTTACTTTGATGATATACTCATTTATAGCAAAAACGTGGACGATCATGTAGTACATTTGAAATCTGTTTTAGATGTGCTTAGGAAAGAAAAGTTGTTTGCTAATCTGAAGAAGTGTACTTTTTACACCGATAAGCTTGTATTTTTGGGATTTGTTGTTAGTGCACAAGGTATACAGGTTGATGAAGAGAAGGTACGTGCAATCCAAGAGTGGCCGAGTCCCACGAGTGTAGGTAATGTTCGTAGTTTTCACGGACTTGCTAGTTTTTACCGGCGGTTCGTGAAGGACTTTAGTAGCATAGCGCACCACTTACCGAAGTGATCAAGAAGAACGTTGGATTTAGATGGGGAGAAGAACAAGAGAAGGCGTTTCAATTAATCAAAGAGAAGCTGACCAACGCCCCTTTATTATCTTTACCTAACTTTTCTAAAACGTTTGAAGTTGAATGTGATGCTTCAGGTATTGGTATAGGCGCGTTCTTATGCAAGAAGGACGACCAATTGCTTACTTCAGCGAGAAATTAAGCGGGGCAGCCTTAAACTACCCAACTTATGATAAGGAGTTGTATGCATTGGTTCGGCTTTAGAGACGTGGCAGCACTACCTATGGCCTAAGGAGTTCGTGATTCACACCGATCATGAGTCCTTGAAACACTTAAAGGGCCAACACAAGCTAAACAAAAGGCATGCGCGTTGGGTGGAGTTCATTGAGACGTTTCCATACGTCATTCGGTATAAGCAAGGTAAGGAGAATGTGGTCGCCGATGCACTTTCTCGCAGGTATGCATTACTCTCCACACTTGATGCAAAATTGCTTGGTTTTGAGCATATTAAAACTTTATACGCTGATGACCATGAATTTTGTGAGGAATATAGGGCTTGTGAGAAAAGCATGTGGTAAGTTCTTTAGGCTTGATGGATTCCTATTTCGAGAGAATAAGTTATGCGTGCCTAATTGTTCATTGAGGGAGTTATTAGTGCAAGAATCTCATGGTGGGGATTAATGGGACATTTTGGAGTTGCAAAACTTTAGCTGTTTTGCAGGAACACTTCTATTGGCCTCACATGAAACGAGATGTTGAAAGAATTTGTGGTAGATGTGTCACATGTAGGCAAGCTAAATCCAAAGTGCAGCCCAACGGTTTGTATACTCCTTTACCCATTCCTAGTGAGCCTTGGATTGATATTTCAATGGATTTTGTGTTAGGATTGCCTAGGACTAAACAGGAAGATGTAGTGCAAATAACCAAAGGGGAGGTGAATAGGTTTTATAAAACTTTTGTCTCTTTTTACGAAAAACCCAAATATGCACAGACCCCTTTCTAAAAGAATAGAGAGCAGATCTATATAATTAATGAGTTAATGAAGAATAAAAATAATAGAGAATCATCACAACAAATAGATAATGACAATAAATAGAGATAAGGATAGAAGATGACACCGTGATTTTTAGGAGGTTCGGTCAACACTTGCCTATGTCCACCCCCAAGCTATTGACTTCCCTGGGCTTTCTTCACTATCTCCAAAAGTAAATACACCTTAGCTTCAGGTGCTAATGAGAACCTAGAGGAGTTGCTTTTTTCAAGAATCACTGATGAGACTTGAACTTAGGGACTCTCACAACTATCACAACTGGGTCATTTGAGACTTCATACGGGTACTAATCTTAGTAAAGGCTGTTTTTCCCTGAATAAACACTCAGGTACTTTTCAATGTGCAGGTACATCTCTTAAGAAAGCTACTTGTAGGTGGGGGAAAGCTTTCTTGGTATGGAAGCTTATTGTGCAAGACCCCTTTTAAAAGAACAAGAGAAGATCTATATAATAATGAGTCTAATGAAGAATAAAAATAATAGATAATCTGCACAACAAATAGATAATCAGGATAGAGAGATGACTGTGATTTTTAGGTGGTTCGGCAACACTTGCCTACGTCCACCCCCAAGGCTATTGACTTCCTTGGGCTTCCTTCACTATCTTCCAAATAGTAAATACACCTTAGCTTGTGCTAAGGAACCTTTTTTTGAGCTTACACTTTAACTCACTCTCACAAATCCTCACAACCTAAGGATTTCTTCTACCCAACTAGTAGGACAAGTGTTTTCCAACACTCATGTTTTTCAAGAATGGGTACAAAAGGAATCTTAGTAAAGCTCTTTAAGCTGAATAAACAAGTATGAAGTACTGAGGTGTGCAAAGAGACAAGATTCTCAAAGAAAGCTAAAGTATTTCAGGTAGCTTTCTTGGTTGGTGGAGCTTCTTTCTTCTTCAAAGCTTTTTCTCTCTCTAGAAATTAGGACAAGAGTTAATCTTTTTTTCTCTCTCCATCTTCTTCTATTTAAAGCTTCTAGGGCACAAGGGTCTTCTTGTAAAGTTTGAATGCCGTTGGAGGTCATTTGAGACATTTGGAGACTTTTGGATGAGTTGGTGTCTTCCAGGATTTCTGCAAAATTCAATGTTCGACACATTGATGGTATGTGCTGACACATTAAAATTTGGCCTGAAAACATGCTCTTGTGTTAGTTCAATGTGTCGACACTTATGTCAATGTGTCGACACTTTAGAAGGCCTGGAAACTTTCCAATGTGTCGACACTCAATGTGTCGACACAAGTCTCGGGTGTTAGTGCAATGTGTCGACACTATGTTCAATGTGTCAACACTTCCACAATTAGTCTGAAAATTTGTTCTTTGACAGCAACTCAATTCAACATATCTCAAAAACACCTACAATAAAAAATTGACCAATTAACTTGTGTAATGGTGTTCAAGTATGCTTAGAGATATTTTAGAATAGAGAAACCTTGATGCTTTAAAAATATATCATTTTCTTAAAAGAGATTTTCAATGTAAAATCTAAAAGTCTTAAACGAGTTTGAAAACTTTGTTATCATCAAAATCAAAATGGATTGTTTGCAAAACAACCTTGGGCTAACAATCTCCCCCTTTTTGATGATGACAAAACCATTTTAAAAATGACATTTTGCTAACAAATAGAAAAGCTCCCCCTGAGAACAAGCTGGAGTTTTTCATAATACTTTAGCAAAACGGACTTTAAGATTTTACGAAAAATTTTGCCAGAGTTCCCTTTGTTAATAGAGGTTTCCCAAACTTAAAAAAGACATAACACTTCTATATCCTTTCTCCAAACTCCCCAAACTTCATATTCCAAATCAGATCACAAGACTTCATATAAAGAAGAGTTAAAGGATAGAATCACTACCTGAAGCAAGTTTCAAGCAAGCATAATCAAGTGCAAATCACTTCTCAAAATCTTCACAAAGACTTCCTTAGAGAATAACAAATATAACACATTCACTTCAAAACATATGGGCATTCATACCATAATATAATCACAATAAGACACAAATCAGTAGAATAAATCTCATAAAAGGTTTGAATAATCATTACAACCAACCAGATAATTGTTCAAGGTTAAAAAAATACATCGAAAAGAGGCAAAAACAACATAAGAACAAAATGAAATGTCCTCAAATTAGAGCAAGGGTGTCAGCATGCTATAGGCACTTTTCTCCCCCTTTGGCATCATCAAAAAATAGGGCAAAGGGAGGTTAAAGGTGAGGGCTAAGGAGAGTTGGGAGGAGAAGGATAGTTGACGTCAAATTTCTTCAGCCAGTTGATCCAAGTCGTTGAGAACCAATATGTCCATTTCATGACCCGAGGACGTAGGTATCTATCTTCTTCCAGACGAACCTCTGTGGCATTGATTACATCTTGAGCAGATAATTTCAAATCATTCACGGTGGCTTGAATCACACCACTTGCCACATTGATGCTGTTGTTGACTTGGTGCTTGAGAAGCCTCACATCCTTGTCAAGAAGCTTGAAACGCTCATCATGAGCACAAACAGCTTCTTGATGTCATCAAACCCGTCTTCATGTCGATACTTGTGGCTTTAATCCTTGGTAAAATAATGTTGCAAACCATATGATGTAAATTCGTCTGGAATGCTTAGATCACTGGCTGTGGGTCTAATAACCTCGTCTAGGGTTGGATTATCCAAAACAACCCTAAGGATATGAATGGGATCAACTTCTGACATTCCTATCCACCCAGTGCATCAAAGAATTTCTTCCCAGCATCAGGAGCATTTACCACGAATTCAAAGAAGAACTAGATAAATCCAAAATTTCCCATTACATAACTATCAGCATCCTCAGACTTAGTGAATTGAAAGTTGCATAAACCAACTTAACTAAGTAAACATAGCAATTTACTTTCAAATTCACAAGTGTTCCCCAACCTTGAAACTCAAACATCTCTTAAAATCAAACCATTCTCACTAAACCATTTAAAATCAGCCCATCTCCCAGCAATGACCTTTCTATTTCGAAAATCTTGAACAAACGGTTTTTTACAGAGACCTGACCTGTAATGTATCTTCAGGAGTGGATGGGTTCTTCAGTGGTTTCTTTCTTCTTCCCTTTGGAGCCAACAGAGGACTGGGTTCTTTGCGAGGAACGAGTGGGCGACTGGAAGACATGGAGAGATTTAGAGAGAGAAATGTCGGCGGTGGTTTTTGAAGAGAGAGAGTGGGACTGAGATTTGTGAGGGAGAGAAGCACGGTTTGAGAGAGAATGAGAGGTCTGTGAGGGAGAGAGGCCTAAAATGCCAAACCCTAACTCTAGAGATTTATATACCACGCGTGCCCTTTTTTTTTAAAACAAAACTCAAAGAAGTGTCGACACATTGATGTGTCGACACATTGGTCATGTTCCCGAAAAAAGGAGTCTCTCGGGTAGGAGGCTTATGTGTCGACACATGAAATTATGGTGTCGACACATACTTCTCCAGGGTGAAAAACATAAAACCAGAAGTGTTGACACTTGTTTCACCAAGTGTTGACACATGCATGAAAAATTTTATAAATAATTTTTTTTTAAAAAAGCACAGAGAATCAATAACCAACATTCAGAACATGTTCAAAGCAATCAATAACACAATTTAAGAGAAAACAATTATAACAACAATTCAATCCAAAGGAAATCTCATTCCAATTTCTTGGCGAATAAACAAAATCTATCCTCATTAAGGGGTTTTGTGAAAATATCGCCAATTGAAGGTCGGTATTTACAAACTCAAGAACAATATCCCCTTTTTGAGCATGATCACGAATAAAATGATGTTTATCTCAATATGTTTTGTCCTAGAGTGCTGAATTGGATTTTTAGTAAGATTTATCGCACTGGTGTTGTCACATTTTATTGGGATGAGAGAATAATGAAGATTAAAATCTTCCAATTGTTGTTTCATCCACAATACTTGTGCACAACAATTGCCACGGCAATATACTCGGCTTCCGTAGTTGATAGAGCCACAAGTTTTGTTTCTTACAACACCAAGAGACTAGTGAGGTCCAAGAAATTGGCATGCACCACTAGTACTCTTTCTATCAATTTTACAAAGCATAATCCGCATCCGAGTATCCTTGTAAATTAAATTCAACACTCTTAGGATAAAACAAACCAAGATTTTGAGTGCCAACAAGATATCTAAAAATTCTTTTAACGCAAGGAGATGAGATTCCTTAGGACAAGATTGAAATCTAGCACACATGCAAACACTAAACATTATGTCCGGTCTACTAGCAGTAAGATAGAGAAGGAGCCAATCATACCTCGGTATTTGGTTTGGTCCACATCTTTACCTTTCTCATCTTTTTCCATTTTTGTGGATGGACTCATAGGTGTGCTCATAGGTTTTGAATTGTCCATGCAAAAACGCTTGAGAAGATCTTTGTATATTTTGCTTGATTGATGAAGATCCTCATTGCTTTGTTTGATTTGAAGCCAAGAAAGTAGTTCAATTCTCCCATGAGGCTCATCTCGAATTCACCTTGCATAACTTGAGAAAATTCTTGACACAAAGATTCATTAGTAGATCCAAAAATGATGTCATCAACATATATTTGAATTAACAATTCATTTTCCTTTTCTTTAGTGAAAAGAGTAGTATCAATTTTACCTCGTGAAAAACCATTTTCAATAAGAAAGGAACTTAGACGTTCATACCATGCTCGAGGTGCTTGTTTCAATCCATAAAGCGCTTTTGTGAGCTTGTATACATGATTTGAAAGATTTTCATCTTCAAATCCCGGTGGTTGCTCAACATAAACTTCTTCAGTGAGGAATCCATTTAGAAAAGCACTTTTTACATCCATTTGAAAAAGTTTAAAATCTTTATAACAAGCAAAAGCAAGAAGCATGCGAATGGATTCTAAACGAGCAACAGGAGCAAAGGTTTCATCAAAATCAATTCCTTCTTCTTGATTGTAACCTTGGGCTACTAATCTTGCTTTGTTCCTCACCACAACCCCAGATTCATCCATTTTGTTTCTAAAAACCCATTTTGTACCAATAATTGGATAATCCTTGGGTCTAGGAACTAGATGCCATACTTGGTTTTTCTCAAATTGTTTTAATTCCTCTTCCATAGCATGGATCCAACTTTCATCATCTTTAGCCTCAGAAAATTCTTAGGCTCAAGTTGAGAAAGTAAAGCAAAGGTTATTAGCTTGGTGTACAGAAGATCGAGTCCTTACCCCTTTTTCAACATTACCAATAATTTGTTGGAGAGGATGGCTCTTGACGTACTTCCAAGACTTTGGTAGATCATCATTATCTTGTTGAGACTCTCCTTGAGGCTCTGAGGTTCTTGCTCTTGCACAAGTGTCTCTTCCTTGTCTTTGTCGATTGTAAGCTTATCAACCTCTTTGTTAAGATCTACAATATCTTCATCATCTTTTCTCACAAGATTGTTAGATTCATCAAAAACAACATGAACTGATTCTTCAACAACTAAGTGCGTTTATTAAAAACACGATAAGCTTTGCTAGAAGTTGAATAACCAAGAAATATACCTTCATCCGCTTTTGCATCGAACTTACCCAAATTGTCCTTGTTGTTGTTGAGCACAAAACATTTGCATCCGAAAACATGAAAATAACCAATAGTCATGGGTTTTCTAATCATGCAACGGTTCATAACATAACAACTTGTGCTAACTGCTTCAGCCCAGAAGTAATCAGGCAAGTTGTTTTCACATAGCAAGGTTCTAGCCATCTCTTCAAGAGTCCTATTCTTCCTCTCTACAACACCATTTTGTTGAGGAGTTCTAGGAGCCGAGAAGTTATGGTTAATACCATTTTCACCACAAAACTTTTCAAAGGAGGAATTTTCAAATTCTTTTCCATGATCACTCCTTATGCTAGAAATAGCAAAAACCTTTTCATTTTGAATTCTCTTGCTAAGTTTTTCAAAAGCATGAAAAGCCTCATCTTTATGAGCTAGGAATAGAACCCATGTGAATCTACTGAAATCATCAACAACAACAAAGCCATAACGTTTGCCACCCAAACTCAATGTTCGGGTTGGACCAAATAAGTCCATGTGTAGAAGTTGAAGTGGTCTAGAAGTGGACACAATATTTTTGGGCTTAAAAGATATTTTGGTTTGTTTGCCTTTTTGACATGCTGCACAAATTTTATCCTTTTCAAAAGAAGGTTAGGCAAACCGAAACAAGATTCTTTTTGGCTAATTTTGAAATCAAGTCCATGCTTGCATGAGCAAGCCTTCTATGCCACAACCAACTATCCTTGTCATTTAGAGCTGAAAAACATTTTATATTTTCTGAGGAGATGCTCTCTAAATGAACAATGTACACATTTTCAAATCTATGTCCAACAAACAAGACTTTCTTGCTTTCAATATTTTCAACAAGACATATTGATGATTCAAAAATGACTCGGTTTCCCTTGTCACATAATTGACTAATACTCAAGAGATTATGCTTTAAACCATCAACAAGAAGTACATTTTCAATAATGGGATTAGGAGACATACCAATGCTTCCAACACCAAGTATTTTCCTTTGCCATTGTCACCAAAGTAACTGACCCTTTCCTTAAACAAAAGGAGTTGAACCAACTCTTGTCTCCGGTCATGTGCTTGGAGCATCCACTATCAAGAACCCAATGTTCCTTGTTTCATTGACTTCAAGCATTCCTGCAAAAAGAATCATCTTGATTTTGGTACCCAAACCTTTTGGGTCCATTGGTGTTAGAAATAAATTCCTTCACCTTATCTTTTTGAATCCATACAAATTTGATCCCATGAGTGGATTTCTTTCTAGTTGGACAAGTGTGTGAAATGTGTCCATTCTTTCCACAAAAATTACACATAATGAAAGATGTAGATGATTTAATAATTATATCGAATATAGCTTTTGATACCAATTGAATCATAGCCAATCCCACTTTTGTTGAAACAACATCTTTGGGAACCAAGTAAAATATCAAGGTTTCTTTTTCCTTGAGTGAATCTTGCAAGATCTTGTGTGAGAGAGTCAACTTTCCTTTTTAATCATTTTTTCAGATTTCAAATCATTTGACTCTTCTTGCAAATTTTCTCATTTTCTTTTGTGACTCTTGCAAGATTCTCTTCAAGAGAAACAACTTGATGTTTCAAAGTATCATTTTTTGAATAAGTACATCAAATTCTTTTTGAGACAACAATACTTTGAAAATACTCTTTTCAATTCAAGATATTGTTCATCATAAGCATCTTGTAATTCATCAAAAGAGAAAGAATAAAGAAGAGTCTTGTACCTCATCTTCGTTTCCTTTGCCATGAAGCAAAGATTTGCAACTTCTTCATCACTATCACTATCACTTTCATCGGACTCTCCCATGCAGCTAAAATGCTTTCTTTTTATCTTAAAATCCTTGGATTTCTTGTGGGATTCAAGGTTGGGGCATTCCGTCTTTATATCCCGGCTTCTTGCATCCAAGCAAATAATTTCATTCTTCTTGCTACTATCACCTTTGTAACTTGTTTTCTTGAAATCTTTTATCTCCTTGTTTCTTCCGGAAGAACTTCTTGAATCTCTTGGTGAACAATGCCATTTCTTCATCATCTTCAGAAGACTCATCATCACTAGACATGAGGCTTTAAGGCAATGCCTCTTTTTCCTTTTCCTTCATCCTCATCTCCCTTTACTTGATTCATCTCATGTGTCATGAGAGATCCCATGAGCTCATCCAAAGAAAGCTTTGTCAAGTCCTTAGCTTCTTGAATGGCGGTGACCTTGGGTTCCCAAGCTTTTGGTAGACACCTAAGAATCTTTCTCACCATTTCAACATTAGTATATTCTTTACCAAGAGATTTAAGACCATTTATAATATCGGTAAAACGAGTAAACATAGAAGAAATATTTCATCAGTTTCATTTAAAAAGTTCATAACTATGAACAAGCATACTAATCTTGCTTTCTTTAACTTGATTCGTACCTTCATGGGCACTTGAAGTTTATCCCAAATTTGTTTTGCAGTATCACACCAGAAATACGATTAAATTCATTTGAATCAAGTGCACAATATAAACATTCATAGCTTTAGAATTTAAGACATAATCTTAAGATCATCTCATCCCACTCTTTTCTTCTTTACTTTCCTTGTCTCTAGGAAATTTAGGACCATTTGAGATAACTCTCCACAGTTCATAGTCCACGGCTTGGATGTAAATCCTCATCCTTGCTTTCCAGTAGTTATAGGAGTTCCATTGAACAAGGAGGTCGATTTGTCGACTGACCTTCAGCCAAAGAGGTGTCTAACTCAGTGATACCAAGGAAAGGCAACCCAAGAGGGGGGTGAATTGGGTTTCAAACTTTTTTTTAACCCCCAAAACCGTGTTTGCAAAGTAAAGTCTAATTTAGCACAAGTATATTAAAACAACAAGTAAATAAGTGCTAAATGTAAAGGAGTAGGGATAGAGAAGCAAACACGTGATTTTTAGGTGGTTCGGCAAACCCGCCTACATCCACCCTCAAGCTCCTTCACCGAGCCTTGAGGTTTTCCCACTATCTTCAAATAGCATACACTCTAGCTTCCGGGTGCTAGAGAACCGTACAAGTGTTTTCCCGGGCTTAACACTCAAACCCACCCAAGTGTTTTTCGGGCTCACCACTCACAACCTAACCAAGCTTGAGATATACCCTCTCTAAGCTTCTTCTTTAGTGAACAACCTCACTAAAGGAATCACTTCTTTTGGATATGAAGATTGAAGAATAAACTCTCTCAAAGAGTGGATATGAAATTGGAAAGCTCTATCTCTTGATTCACACAAAGACAAGGATATGAAAGTGTGTTTTGTGTGAATGATATGAGAAATATAGAATATGAAGGTTTGGAATATTTCTCAAGTGATCTAAATGATATGTGGTCGTTGTGTATTTATTTTGGACGTTATGAAGGTGTATTTATAGGCCACATATGAAAACTAGCCGTTTATAGCCGTTGGGTCGTCTGTTGAAGACCGGTCGACCTTCTCAACTTAAGCACATGATCCGGTTCAATTAAAACCACGTTTTTGACCTCTTTGAAACACCCAATTTTAAAGACTTACTTCCCATAAGTATAAGAAAGGTTTGGGAGTTTGATTGGGGTGTTTTAAAACCTTTAAAAATATTTTAATCTTTCAAACAAAAGGAAAACGGTTTATGCACTTTTTGAAAGATATGCAAGTGTGATTCATAATCCTTGTCAAAAGTGAAACTAAGAGTTACAAGGTTTATACCCTAAGGTCTTGAAACTTCACTTTTGAGCTCCTTGCATGTTCTTGATCTTCTTTCTTCAAGTCTTTGGCTCTTTCATCAAAACGTCTTTGTCTTTGAAGATGTCCGTTTTATAAACTTGTCCATTTATTGAAATCATCAAAATCTCGATTGTGCACAAAAGCCAACAATCTCCCCCTTTTTGATGATGACAATAAATTGATAGTTTTGGGATGACTCCCCCTATCTTTTGCAATTGGACAATCATTTGAAACTTGAGACAAAGCATTAGTAGCCAATATTTATAATCCAATTCAAAAGGAGAATATATAGTCATTAAAACTATCAACACATTTCTCCCCCTTTGTCACATCAAAAAGACAAAGGAATATGCATTCTAAGAAAATCCATCATATGATTCAAAGGGAATAGAGGCATATAGACATTTAAGAATTCTCCCCCTTTGTCAATCAAAAAGTGAATGCATGGATGTAGCTTCAAAAATAATCTTTTTCATCCAAAAGAACAATTTGAGGCTTTCAAATGACAATCATATTGAAATGGTATAGAGGATGACTAATGGGGACTCAAGAGTCCATCGCTATTACGATAGTAGCCCACCGAGTGGGTTTGTACCAACCTCTTAGCTACCAATGACAATTTAAAGGTCATTCTCAACCAAAAAATTTAGGCTCACAAAATCTCATAAAAATTCATGATTTTGTAAAAATGTTAGCTCATAGATGTTCTATTTTGATAAATGCAAGAAATATGTCAAAGATGAATACATTTGCATTTTTAAGATTAACACATAAGGAATCATCATTAACCAACAATTTAGAACATATTCTCAATCAAGGATTAGAAGTTACCAAAGGATTTCCCCTTAGCATTTGTCCTCAAATGTCACAAGCCTTCTTGATAGGCAAGTTTCATCCAAGTACCCTTTATTGCTCCATCCTACAAGAGAATCAAGAAACCATTTTTGGTACCCAAGCTTTCTTGGGTCCTTCGGTGTTAGCCTTGGTTCCTTTTGGAACCCATGTCTTCTTGAGAGTCTTGCTCCCAAGTTTCTTCAATGCACAATCAAAAATTAGATGCCCATCTTTGTTGCAAAAATGGCATGTTTGAGTAGGTGCACAAAAAGACTTAGCCTTCACAAAATAATTCTTAAAATATTTTTGGTGAATAGAAGGCTTGTAGCCTAAGCCACTTTTGTCAAAGACACATCTTTGACTACTAAGAATCAAATCTAAAGATTTTTCCTTGAGTAAACTTCTCAAGGATTTTGCTTTGAGAAACAATTTTGTTGTTCAAAGCAACTTTCTCATTTTCAAATTCTAAAGCTTTTTGTTGGAATAAATCATTTTCTAGCTTTAGAGTATCTCGCTCATTTTTCAATAAATCAATTTCTTTTGAAATCAAAATGAGTTTCTTTTTCAATGATGTATATTTTGAACCTAAGTTTTTCAAATTGACAAGAAGTTCATCAAAGGCATTTTGAAGTTCAATATATGAAAGTTTAGGTTCATCATCGAAGAGTATACCTCATCATCATCTCAAATGCCATGAGGCACATGTTTGCGATTTCTCCATCTTCTTCTTCGGAGGAGCTTTCATCGTTAACATTCCATGATGTCTTCTTGTATTTGAGGCTTCTCTTCTCTTTCTTTCTTTTGAGGAAGTTCTTGAACTTTCTAGTCATCAAGACTATGTCTTCCTCATCGTCATCCTCATCTTCGCTTATGGAAGATTTGAGAGCGATCCTCATCTTTTTCTTGCTCTCATCTTCATTTTCGAGCATTTGGATCTCATGGGTCATGAGGGATCCGAGAAGCTCTTCTAGAGGTAGCTTGGTGAGATCTTTAGCCTCTTGAATCGCGGTCACCTTTGCTTCCCAAGACTTTGGTAGTGACCTAAGGATTTTTCTCACCAAATCGAGTTAGTATAAGATTTACCAAGAGCATTCAAGGCATTTATAATGTTGGTAAATCTAGTATACATGTCACTAATGGATTCCTCGGTGTCATTTTAAACAACTCATAGTTATGGACAAACATATTATTTTGGACTCTTTGACTTGGTTTGTTCCTTCATGTGTAATCTCTAGAGCATGCCAAATTTCCTTAGCATTTGTGCAAGAAGATATTCTATTAAACTCTCCTCTATCTAAAGCACAATATAATATGTTCATAGCTCTTGCATCTAGAGAGATTTTCTTTTTGTCTAGGTCACTATATTCATTTTCTTTTTGAGGGTTTCAACCTCTCCAACTTTCTTTGTGGGAATATGTGGACCATTCAATATGCATAACCATAAATCATAATCAATAGATTGAAAATAAATACTCATCCTAACTTTCCAATATGCATAATCACTACCATTAAAGAATGGTGGTCTAAGTGTGGAAAGTCCTTCAACTTGAGTGTTGAAGCTTGAAGTTGCCATTCTAACTCAAGATTGTTAAATCTTGTATAACGAGCACCAAGCTCTGATACCAATTGTAAGTCCTAGGATTAAGGCAACCCAAGAGGGGGGGTGAATTGGGTTTCCAAACTTTTTCGCTTTTAACCCCCAAAACCGTGTTTGCAAAGTAAAGTCTAATTTAGCACAAGTATATTAAAACAACAAGTAAATAAGTGCTAAATGTAAGGAGTAGGGATAGAGAAGCAAACACGTGATTTTTAGGTGGTTCGGCAAACCCGCCTACATCCACCCCTCAAGCTCCTTCACCGAGCCTTGAGGTTTTCCCACTATCTTCAAATAGCATACACTCTAGCTTCCGGGTGCTAGAGAACCGTACAAGTGTTTTCCCGGGCTTAACACTCAAACCCACCCAAGTGGTTTTTCGGGCTCACCACTCACAACCTAACCAAGCTTGAGATATACCCTCTCTAAGCTTCTTCTTTAGTGAACAACCTCACTAAAGGAATCACCTCTTTTGGATATGAAGATTGAAGAATAAACTCTCTCAAAGAGTGGATATGAAATTGGAAAGCTCTATCTCTTGATTCACACAAAGACAAGGATATGAAAGTGTGTTTTGTGTGAATGATATGAGAAATATAGAATATGAAGGTTTGGAATATTTCTCAAGTGATCTAAATGATATGTGGTCGTTGTGTATTTATTTTGGACGTTATGAAGGTGTATTTATAGGCCACATATGAAAACTAGCCGTTTATAGCCGTTGGAGTCGTCTGTTAAAACGAGCCGGTCGACCGCTACATGAACCGGTCGACCGCTTCAAGTTACCGTTACTCAACGGTCATATTGTCAGAAGCTCAACGGATCTATTTCAAATCAACCGGTCGACCGCTATACCAAGCGGTCGAAGACCGGTCGACCGCTTCACCAGCCGGTCGACCTCCTCAACTTAAGCACATGATCCGGTTCAATTAAAACCACGTTTTTGACCTCTTTGAAACACCCAATTTTAAAGACTTACTTCCCATAAGTATAAGAAAGGTTTGGGAGTTTGATTGGGGTGTTTTGAAACCTTTAAAAACATTTTAATCTTTCAAACAAAAGGTAAAACGGTTTATGCACTTTTTGAAAGATATGCAAGTGTGATTCATAATCCTTGTCAAAAGTGAAACTAAGAGTTACAAGGTTTATACCCTAAGGTCTTGAAACTTCACTTTTGAGCTCCTTGCATCTTCTTGATCTTCTTTCTTCAAGTCTTTGGCTCTTTCATCAAAACGTCTTTGTCTTTGAAGATGTCCGTTTTATAAACTTATCCATTTATTGAAATCATCAAAATATCGATTGTGCACAAAAGTCAACAAACTAGGGTTGTCTGTCAGCTGATCTGATGACAACCCAAGAGGGGGGTGAATTGGGTTTTATAAAAATTTTGTTCTTTTTAAAAACCCAAATATAATTTCTAAAAGAATAGAGATAGAATATAATAATGAGATGAAGAATAAAAATAATAGAATCATGCACAACAAATAGATAAGACAAAAATAGAGATAAGGATAGAGAGATGACACGTATTTTTAGGTGGTTCGGTAACCTTGCCTACGTCCACCCCCAAGGCTATTGACTTCCTTGGGCTTCCTTCACTATTCTTCCAAATAGTAAATACACCTTAGCTTCCCGGTGCTAAGGAACCTTTACAAAAGTGTTTTTCGAGCTTACACTTTAACTCACTCTCACAAATCCCACAACCTAGAGGATTTCTTCTACCCAACTAGTAGGACCAAGTGTTTTTCCCAACACTCAGTGTTTTTAAGAATGGGTACAAAAGGAATCTTAGTAAAGGCTCTTTAAGCCGAATAAACAAGTATGAAGTACTGAGTGTGCAAAGAGACAAGATTCAAAGAAAGCAAAGTATTTGTAGGTGGGGGAACAAGCTTTCTTGGTTGTGGAGCTTCTTTCTTCTTCAAAGTTTTTTTTCTCTCTAGAAATTAGGACAAGAGTTAATATAGGACACTTCTTGTTTTCTCTCTCCATCTTCTTCTATTTAAAGCTCCTAGGGCACAAAGGTCTTCTTGTAAAGTTTGAGTGTCGTTGGAGGTCATTTGAGACCATTTGGAGACTTTTGGATGAGTTGGGTTGCTCCAGGATTTCTGCAAAATCGCGCAATGTGTCGACACATTGATGGTATGTGCTGACACATTAAAATTTGGCCTGGAAAACATGCTCTTGGGTGTTAGTTCAATGTGTCGACACTTATGCTCAATGTGTCGACACTTTAGAAAGGCCTGGAATCACTCTCTCGGGTGTTAGTGCAATGTGTCGACCTTATGTTCAATGTGTCGACACTTTAGAATGGCCTAGAATCACTATCTCGGGTGTTAGTGCAATGTGTCGACACTATGGTTCAATGTGTCGACACTTCCATACTTAGTCTGAAAAATTTGTTCTTTGACAGCAACTACAATTCAACATATCTCAAAAACACCTACAATATAAAAATTGACCAATTAACTTGTGTAAAGATGTTCAAGTATGCTTAGAGATATTTTAGAATAGAGAAACCTTGATGCTTTAAAAATATATCATTTTCTTAAAAGAGATTTTCAATGTAAAATCTAAAAGTCTTAAGAGTTTTTGAAACTTTTGTTATCATCAAAATCAAAATAGATTGATTTGTAAAAACAACCTTGGTTAACAGAGAGAGTATTCAATTTTTGCTTGTTTGTGGATAGATGTTTTCAATGATTCCGAGCGTTTTTATGTCAGCGAACCATCTTAAATCAGAAGAAGAATTTTACCACATGAGTTGTTTGCTTATATAACCAGCTGTTTCAATTTGCTACTAAATTTCGCCATTTGAAATTGTGTATGGGTTTAATCCTTTAACTCCCTTGGATTTATCTCCGTTTGCCTTTGACTGAGCATGTTAATTTAGATGGCAAAAAGAAAGCTGACTTTGTGATTCATGAGAAAGCAAGACTCAACATTGAAGCGAAGAACGGAGCAGTATGCAAAACAAGCCAACAAGGGACGTCACAAGCTGCTTTTTGAACTGGAGATTGGGTTTGGCTGCATATGAGAAAAGAGAGATTTTCGGCACAAAGATGTTCCAAATTGCTTCAAGAGGAGATGGTCCTTTCCAAGTCCTCGAGCGCATCAATGATAACGCCTATAAGCTAGATTTACCTGGTGAGTACAATTGATAAGTGCTACTTTTAATGTTACTGATTTGAGTCCTTTTGATGTAGGTGTTGATTTGAGGGCAAATCCTTTTCAAGAGGAGCGGGAATGATGGAAATCAAGGACGCTTCGAAGGATCTAAGTTCAAGTCGCAATTGGGCCGGTTACGAGGCACGAGCAAAGAAGTTTAAAGAGGTACTCAACGGGACTAATTCAAGAGGCATGGCTCAAGCAAATTCGTGGAGGCCATTGAATCATGATCCACGTGAGCAACACAAGAAGCATCACCATGATTCAAGTTCTAGAAGGATCTGATCTTTAAGGCCTACACGCTACAATTCCTTCCTTTTTATGGCTTTTCTCTTTATGGGCGTGTATGGCAGTTTAGGCGCCATTTTGTTTCTTTTTTTTGTTGTCTTTTGACTCTTGTAGGCGCCAGCTTTTTTCTTTCCTATTATAAGGATTGTCATGTTTTGTTTTAGGCGAGTAAGATTTATTTCCTTACCAATTTTCAGCTTTAATTAGGTTTATTATGTTAGGGCTTTTTTCCTTGTAATGCCCTACCTTTAGATAGGTGCCTAAGCAATGAAAAAATAGACTGTGATTCCAGAAATTGGTGAGAGTATTTCTCTTTGGTTCTTTGAAGAACTACTCGAACTTATCGGGATTTCCCGTGGCGTTCAGACTTATCAAATGGAATTTCCACCACCGTTTGTGGCGTCTTCCTCATACCAGGTTCTTGTTTATCATAAACAACAAGTCAAGGTCTCCATTCAAATCTGTCCACAGAACGATCTTGGGTTCCGTCTTCGTTGTTGAATCTCTTCATTGGGCGAGATTTACATCAATTTGAAATACCAAGTTGTTTCTCTTGGAGAGAATCTTGCAAGTGTCACAAAAGAAAATGAGAAAATCATACAAGAAGAGTCAAATGATTTAAAATCTGAAAAACATTGATTTAAAGAAGGAAAGTTGACTCTCTTACTCAAGATCTTGCAAGATTCACTCAAGGAAAAAGAAACCTTGATATTTTACTTGGTTCCCAAAGATGTTGTTTCAACAAAAGTGGGATTGGTTATGATTTGGTTGGTAATCAAAAGCTATATTCAGATATGATTATTAAATCATCTACATCTTTCACATGTGCAATTTTTGTGGAAAAAATGGACACATTCACACACTTGTCCAACTAGAAAGAAATCCACTCATGGATCAAATTTGTATGGATCCAAAAAGACAAGGTGAATGAATTTATTTCTAACACCAAAGGACCCAAAAAGATTTGGGTACCAAAAGACAAGACATGATTCTTTTTGTAGGAGTGCTTGAAGTCAATCAAAGTCAAGGAACATTGGGTTCTTGATAGTGGATGCTCCAAGCACATGACGGGATAAGAGTTGGTTCAAATCTCTTAGCCTAAAAGAAAAAGGGATCGGTTACTTTTGGTGACAAATGGTAAAGGAAAATACGTGGTATTGGAAATGTCGGTATGACTCCTAATCCCTATTGAACATGTACTATTTTTGATGGTTTGAAGCATAACTGATTGAGCATCAAGTCTATTATGTGAAAGGAAACCTAGTCATTATTTGAATCATCAATATGTATTGTTGAAAATATTGAAAGCAAGAAAGTCTTGTTTGTTGGACATAGATTTAAAAATGTGTACATTGTTCATTTAGAGAGCATCTCTTCAGAAAATATAAAATGTCTTTCAGCTCTAAATGACAAGGATAGTTGGTTGTGGCATAGAAGGCTTGCTCATGCAAGCATGGACTTGATTTCAAAACTAGCCAAAAAGAATCTTGTTTCGGGTTTGCCTAACCTTTTTTTGAAAAAGATAAAATTTGTGTAGCATGTCAAAAAGGCAAACAAACCAAAATCTCTTTTAAGCCAAAAATGTGTCCACTTCTAGGCCACTTCAACTTCTACACATGGACTTATTTGGTCCAACCCGAACATTGAGTTTGGGTGGCAAACATTATGGCTTTGTTGTTGTTGATGATTTTCAGTAGATTCACATGGGTTATATTCTAGCTCATAAAGATGAGGCTTTTCATGCTTTTGAAAAACTTAGCAAGAGGATTCAAAATGAAAAATGTTTTGCTATTTCTAGCATAAGGAGTGATCATGGAAAAGAATTTGAAAATTCCTCTTTTGAAAAGTTTTGTGGTGAAAATTGTATTAACCATAACTTCTTGGCTCCTAGAACTCCTCAACAAAATGTGTTGTAAGAGGAAGAATAGGACTCTTGAAGAGATGGCTAAGAACCTTGCTATGTGAAAACAACTTGCCTGATTACTTCTGGGCTGAAGCAATTAGCACAAGTTGTATGTTATGAACCGTTGCATGATTAGACCTATTCTTAAGAAAACTCATATGAGCTATGGAATGATAGAAAACCCAACATTGGTTATTTTCATGTTTTGGATGCAAATGCTTTGTGCTCAACAACAACAAAGACAATTTGGGTAAGTTCGATGCAAAAGTGGATGAAGGTATCTTTCTTGGTTATTCAACTTCTAGTAAAGCCTATCGTATTTTCAATAAACGTACATTGTTGAAGAATCAGTCATGTGTTTTTATGAATCTAACAATCTTGTGAAAAGATGATGAAGATATTATAGATCTTGACAAAGAGTTGAGAAACTTATAAATAAGGACAAGGAAGAAACACTTGTACAAGAGCAAGAATCTCAAGATTACAAGAAGATGATCAACAAGTCAATAATGATCTACCAAAATCATGGAAATATGTCAAAAGTCATCATCTCCACAAATTATTGGTAATGTTGAAAAAGGGGTAAGACTCGATCTTCTATAAACCAAGCTAATAATTTTGCCTTACTTTCTCAAATTGAGCCAAAGAATTTCTGAGGCAAAAGATGATGAAAGTTGGATCATGCATGGAAGATGAATTAAAACAATTTGAGAAAAATAAGTATGACATCTAGTTCCTAGACCCTAAGATCATCCAATTATTGGTACTAAATGAGGTTTTTAAAAACAAAATGGATGAATCTGGGGTTGTAGTGAGGAACAAGGCAAGGTTGGTAGCCCAAGGTTATAATCAAGAAGAGGGGATTGATTTTGATGAAACTTTTGCTCCTGTTGCTCGTTTAGAATCTATCGTATGTTACTTGCTTTGCTTGTTATAAAGATTTTAAACTATTTCAAATGGATGTGAAAAGCGCATTTCTAAATGGATTCCTCACGAAGAAGTGTATGTTGAGCAACCTCCTGGATTTGAAGATGAAAAGCTTTCAAATCATGTGTACAAACTCACAAAAGCACTTTATGGCTTGAAACAAGCACCCCGAGCATGTAAGATGAATCTTCATCAATCAAGCAAAATATAAATAGATTTTCAAACGGTATGACAATCGATACACACTATTTACAAAAATGGAAAAGATGAAAAGGTAAATGTGAATATCGAGGTATGATTCTTTCTCTATCTTATGCCGAATGAGATGAAGAATTTTCATAAGATGATGTTGTTCGTGATGCAAAATCTCAATCTTTATAAATCAAGAAAATATACAGAGATCTTCTCAAACGTTTCAGATGGACAATTCAAAACCTATGAACACCTATGAGTCCATCTACAAAAATGGAAAAGGATGAGAAAGGTAAGGATGTGGACCAAACAATATCGAGGTATGATTGGCTCCTTACTCTATCTTACTGCTAGTAGACCTGATATAATGTTTAGTGTATGCATGTGTGCTAGATTTCAATCTTGTCCTAAGGAATCTCATCTCCTTACGGTTAAAAGAATTTTCAAATATATATTGGCACTCAAAATCTTGGTTTGTTTTATCCCAAGAGTGTTGAATTTAATTTACAAGGATACTCGGATGCGGATTATGCTGGATGTAAAATTGATAGAAAGAGTACTAGTGGTGCGTGTCAATTTCTTGGACCCTCACTAGTCTCTTGGTGTTGTAAGAAACAAAACTTCGTGGCTTTATCAACCACGGAAGCCGAGTATATTGCCGTGGGCAATTGTTGTGCACAAGTATTGTGGATGAAACAACAATTGGAAGATTTTAATCTTCATTATTCTCTCATCCCAATAAAATGTGACAACACCAGTGTGATTAATCTTACAAAAAATCCATTCAGCACTCTAGGACAAAACATATTGAGATTAAACATCATTTTATTCGAGATCATGCTCAAAAAGGGGATATTGTTCTTGAGTTCGTAAATACCGACCTTCAATTGGCGGATATTTTCACAAAACCCTTAATGAGGATAGATTTTGCTTCATACGCCAAGAAATTGGAATGAGATTTCCTTCGGATTAAATTGGTGATATGTGAGTGATTTGTTTTTTTTAATGTTAATTGATTGCATTGGACATGTTCTAATCTTTGTTTAAATTGCTCTCTGTGCATTTCTTTTGAAAATCATACTTGTTCATCATTGAAAACTCATAAATACTCACCAAGGGCTAAGGGTCGACACTTATTGCTTCTCTCGACCTCACAGAAACCTTTCATCTTTTCAAATGGCCACATTCTCACTTTTCTTTCACAATTGGTATCTGATGAAGGCTGCTACTGAGAAGAAGAAGCAAGGGCTCCCTTATAGAATATTTTTCACGCATATATTTCATATTTTTGAGGTTGATATGACTGGGAAAGTAAGAGAAAAACCCAAAGACTCCAAGGAGTATAACAAGAACACCCTTCGGTTGATGGGGTTTGTTCTAAATGATGATGGAGAATGGGTAACAAAGGTGTGGTGACACCTCAAAAAGGAGGTAAAGGGGTTCAGATTCTGAAAAAGTTTGACCTTGCGTATCCTCCATCTATCAAATCTTTCCAACCCTACAGCCTCCACCTAAATAGCCAACTGCTTTTGCCTTTTCCCTTATCCTATTTTTGATGATGCCAAAGGGGGAGAAGTTATAAGTATTATGGGGAGAAGTTATAAGTGATTATGTTGACTTCCTAGTTCTTACTGAGGACATTTCATTTTGTATTAATCTTATTTTGTCATCTTTATGTTTGTAATTATTTGTTGACTGAACACTTGACTTGCTTTATCTAATGGATATCTATGTTTATTTATATGTCTCCATTGGATTATTTTATTATGCTCATATCTGTTGATTTTCTAATGGTGATCATAAGGGATTTGAGAAGTGCTTATCTCTTTGCACTTAATTGTGGATTTTTGAGATTTGCATTACAGGTAGTATTCCTAATCTTTTAATTCTCAATATATGAAGTCTTGTGTTCTGGATTGAAATGTGAAGTTTGGGAAGTTTGGAGAAAGGATTATAGAATGCTTTTTTCATGTTTTTCAAATTTTGGGAAACCTCTATTACAAAGGAAACTCTTGCAAAATTTTTGTAAAATCTTAAAGTCTTTTTTGCTAAAAATGTCATGAAAAACTCCTACTTGTTCTCAAAGGGGGAGATTGTTAGCCCAAGGTTGTTTTGCAAAACAATCTATTTTTGATTTTGATGATAACAAATATTCTAAGTTTTGAAGACTTTTAGATTTTACATTGTCAATCCACTTTTCTAAAAGATATATTTCAAAAGATTGTGTTTTTCTATTAAAATATTTCTAAGTGGACTTGAACACCATTACACAAGTTGATAAGATCAATTTTTCATGTTGTAGGTGTTTAAAGAAGTGTTGGAATGGATTGGACACTTTCAAGAGGCTGAATTTTATCTCAGCATTGAATGTGTCGACACATTGAAGACAAGTGTCGATACATTGCACTGCACCCAAGACAACATTTTCAGACTAAGTTTTAATGTGTCAACACATTGAAGACTAGTGTCAACACATTGTGTTGGCACCCAAGATAACATTTCCAGACTTAATGTGTCGACACTAGTGTCGACACATTGCACTAGCACCCGAGCTAAGTTTAATGTGTCAACACATATAGACTATGTGTCGACACATACTGCGATTTTGCAGAAAATTTGGAAACGATGCCAAATCATTTAAAATGGTTCAAAATGACTTGGTACCCCTCCAACGGTACAATAAAGTTACTTGAAGACCGTTGAAGTCCTAGGGGCTATAAATAGAATGAGATGGAGAGAAAAAGTAAATCGCATCATCTAGAGAGAGAAATTGCCAAATCCAAAGAAATCATCTGTTGAATCCTTCAAGACCAAAGCTTTCATTGTAAATCTTGTTCTCTTGCTCATCATTGACGATCTAGCCTTCAAAGAGAGAAATTTCTTGAAGAAGAGAAAAGGAACTTGCAAATATTCTTGCCCTAACTTCTAGAGAGAGAGAGTGCTTTGAAAAAGAGGAAAATCGCATCTACCAAGAAAGCTTGTGCTCCCACCTGCCAAACGTTAGCTTTCCTTTGAGAATCTTGTCTTATTGCACTCTATTGAGCTTTTCACTTGCTGATTGGCTTAGAGAGCCATTCCACACGTTTTGAGCTTTTCATTGGCTTATTCGGCTTAGAGAGTCATTCATTGTTATTCCTTTGTATCCATCGTTTGGAAAACACTTGAGTGTTGGGTAAAACACTTGTCCTACTTGTGAGAGTAGAAGAAATCCCTTGGTTTTGGGATTTGTGAAAGAGTTAAAGCGTGAGCTCGAAAAATGCTTTGTAAAGGTTCTTAGCACCCGAAGCTAAGGTGTATTTGCTATTTGGAGAATAGTGAAGGAAGCCCAAGGAAGTCAATAGCCTTGGGGGTGGACGTAGGCAAGTGTTGGCCGAACCACCTAAAATTACGGTGTCATCTCTCTAACTCTATCTCTCTTATTTTTCAGTACATATTCATACTTGTGGAGATTTATGTTTTATCATTTATTGCTTATATTTTGCTTAGCATTAAACACTTTCAGATCATGCTTTTTATTTGTTAAAGAGGGGTATTTTTCAAATCTATGCTTTTATCAAAAAAGAGATAAGTTTTTGATAAACCCAATTCACCCCCCCCCCTCTCGGGTTGTTATTTAGACTCACAAAGATAATCAAAATTATGTATTTTGAAAATTAGATAGTTTAATATTGAAGAAAATAGAAGACTTATAGAACAAAAGATAAATTAAAAATTGTCAAAAGTAATTTATGTAAAAATTAAATAACTTAATGATGAAGAAAATGAAGTGAATAGATTAATGGAATAGTTATAGACGAGAATGAAAATTAAAATTCGTCCAAATTAATTTATGGAATAATTAGATAACATAATCACAAAGAAAATGAAGAAATGGATTAATGGAATAGTTAGAGACCAAAAGATAAATTAAAAATTGTCCAAATTAATTTGTTTTATAATTAGATCACTTAATGATGAAGAGAAAGAAGCAGATATGTAAGTGGAATTGTTATAGGCCAAAACATAAATTTAAAATCGTGCAAATTACATTATATAATAATTAGATAAATTAATGATGAAGAAAATTAAGCATAAAGATTAATGGAATATTTATAGACCAAAAGATAAATTAAAAATCATCAAAATTCAATTATTTAATAATTAGAAAAATAATGATGAAGAAAATGAAGTGAATAGATGAGTGGAATAGTTAGAGACGAAAAGATAAATTAAAATTTGTCCAAATTAACTTGTTTAGTAATTAGATAACTTAATGAGGACGAAAATAAAGCGACTATATTAATGGAAGAGTTATAAACCGAAATATAAATGAAAAATTGGCCAAATTATTTTTTTTTTCAAAATTGGATACCATCATATTGAAAAAAATGAGGAAAATAAATTAATGGAATAGTTAAAGACAAAAACATAAATTTAAAATTGACCAGGATAATTTGTTTAATACTTAGATAACTTAATTATGAAGAAAATGAAGCAAAAAGATTTATGGAAGTAGTTATAGCAATTAGATAATTTAATGATGAAGAAAATGAAGCATATAGATTAATGGAATAGTTACAGACCAAAAGATAAATTAAAAATTGTCCAAATTAATTTGCTTGATATTTTGATAACTTGAAGATGAAGAAAACGAAGCAAATAGATAATGTAAGAGTCATAGACCAAAAGGTAAATTAAAAACCTTCCAAATTAATTTACATAATAATTAGAAAACATAATGATAATGAAAATGATGCGAACAGATTAATGGAAAATTTTAGACCAAACATGATTTTAAAATTGTCCAAATTAATTTATCTAACAATTTGATAGCATACTGATGAAGAAAATGAAGCAAATAGATTAATGGAACAGATATACACCAAAAGATAAAATAAAAATGATCCAAATTAATTTCTTTAATAGTTAAATAACTTAATGATGAAGAAAATGAAGTAAATAGGTTAATGGAAAAGTTATAGACAAAAATATAAATGAAAATAATCAAAATTATTTATTTTAAAAATTGGATAGTTTAATATGGAAGAAAATGAAGCAAATAGATTAATGGAAGACATATAGAGCATAAGATAAATTAAAAATTGTCCAAATTAACTTATCTAAAACATAGATAACATAATGATGAATCATATAGATTAATGGAATATTTATAGACCAAAAGATAAATTCAAAATCGTCCAAATTAAAAATATGTAATAATTAGATAACTTAATGATGAAGAAAATGAAGTGAATAGATTAATGGAATAGTTATGGACAAAAAAATAAATTTAAAAATCAATAAAAATTAATTTGTTTAATAATTAGATAACTTAATGATGAAGAAAATGAAGCATATAGATTAGTGGAATAGTTACAGACCAAAAAGATAAATTAAAAATTGTCCAAATTAATTTGTTTGATGTTTAGATAACTTAAAGATGAAGAAAATGAAGCGAATAGATTAATGTAACAATTATAGACCAAAAGGTAGATTAAAAATTTTCCAAATCAATTTAAGTAATAATTAGAAAACTGAAAGACGAAGAAAATGATGCGAATAGATTAGCGGAAAATTTATAGACCAATCATAAATTTAAAAATGATCCAAATTAATTTATTTAACAATTAGATAACTTACTGGTGAAGAAAATGAAACAAATAGATTAATGGAACAGGTATGGACCAAAAGATAAATTAAAAATGGTCCAAATTAATTTGTTTAATAATATGCATAGATGAAGAAAATGAAGGAAATAGGTTAATGAGACCAAAACATAAAAGAGAAATAGTCCGAATTAGTTAGTATGAAAAATAGATAACTTTATATTGAAGAAAATGAAGCAATAGAAATTATAGACAAAAATATAAATGAAAAATTATCCCAATTATTTATTTTAAAAAATAGATAATTTAATATTGAAGAAAATGAAGCAAATAGATTAATAGAAGACTTACAGATAAATTAAAAATTATCAAATTAATTTATGTAAAAATTAGATAACTTATGATGAAGAAATTAAGTGAATGAATACTTCTAGACAAAAAGATCAATTAGAAATTCACCAAATAATTTGTTTAATATTTAGATAACTTAAAGATGAAGAAAATGAAGTAAAAAGATTTATAGAAGCAGTTATAGACCAAAAGAGAAATATAAAATCGTGCTTAACTAATTTGTTTAGTAATTAGATAACTTAATCATAAAGAAAATGAAGCAATAGATTAATAGAATAGTTACAGACCAAAAGATAAATTAAAAATTGTCAAAATTAATTTATGTAATAATAAGATAACTTAATGATGAAGCAAATGAAGCAAATAGATTAATGATAGAGTTATAGACCAAAAAATAAATGAAAAATAGTCCAAATTAACTAGTTTCAACATTAGATACCTTAATATATAAAAAAAAAAGAAGCAAATAAATTAATTGAATAGTTACAGACCAAAAGATAAATTAAAAATTGTTCAAAATAATTTGATTAATTATTAGATAACTTAATGATGAAGAAAGCGACGCAAAAAGATAAAATGGAAAAGTTATAGACCAGAAGAAAAATTTAAATTCGTCCAAATTAATTTGTTTAACAATTAAATAACTTCTTGGTGAAGAAAATGAAGCAAATAGATTAATGGAATAGTTACAAAAGAAAAGATAAATTAAAAATCGTCTAAATTAAATTATGTCATCATAAGACAAATTAATGATTAAAAAATAAAGCAAATACAATAATGGAACAGTTATACACAAAAAGATAAATTTAAAAATATTCCAAATTGATTTATTTTAATAATTAGAAAACCTAATGATGAAGAAAACGAAGCAAATAGATTAATGGAAGAGTGATAGACCGAAATATAAATGAAAAATAATCCACATAAATTAGTTCAAAATTAGATTACTCATTATTGAAAAAAATAAAGCAAATAAATTAATGGAATAGTTACAGACAAAAAGAAAAATTAAAATTTGACCAAAATAATTTGTTTAATATTTAGATAACCTAATGATGAAGAAAATGAAGCAAAAAGAATAATGGAACTAGTTACGGATTAAAAAGATAAATTTAAAATCCTCAAAAATTAATTTTTTAAGTAATTAGATAAATTAATGATGAAGAAAATGAAGCTAGTTACAGACCAAAAAGATAAATTATAAATTGCCCAAATTAATTTAATTGATGGTTAGATAACTTAAAGATGAAGAAAACTAAGCAAATAGATTAATGTAACATATAACTTAATGATGAAAAAAAGGACCCAAAAAGATAAATGGATCCAATAGAAAAATTGAAAAGTTTCTACTATTAATGTAAAAAGTTGAAGCAAATTACTTAATGGAATACTTACACACGAAAAGATAAATTAAAAGACCACAATAATTTGTTTATAAATTGTTTAATATTTAGATAATTTAATGAAAAAAATGAAGCAATGGAAGTAGTTATAGACCAAAAGATAAATTTAAAATAAATAAAAAATTAATTTATTTAGTAATTAGATAACTTAATGACGAAAAAAATGAAGCATATATATTAATGGACTACTTACAGGCCAAAAGATAAATTAAAAATCTAAATTAATTTGTCTGATGTTTAGATAGCTTAAAGATTAATAAAATTAAGCAAATAGATAAATGTAACACAGACCAAAAGGTAAATTAAAAATCGTCCAAATTAATTCAAGTAATAATTAAAAAATTCAAAGGCGAAGAAAATGTTGCGAATAGGTTAATGAAAAATTTATAGTCCAATGATAAATTTAAAATCGTCTAAATTAATTTATGTAACAATTAGATAACTTACGGATGAAGAAAATGAAGCAAATAGATTAATCGAAAATAAATAGACAATAAGATAAACTAAAGATTGAAAGACAAAGAAAATGATGCGAATAGATTAATGGAAAATTTATAGTCCAATCATAAATTTAAAATCGTCTAAATTAATTGATGTAACAATTAGATACTTACTGATGTAAAAAATGAAACAAATAGAGTAATCTAATAAACCAAAAGATAAATTAAAAATCGTCCAAATTAATTTGTTCAATAATTAGACAACTTAAAGATGAAGAAAATGAAGTTATTGGGACTAAAATATAGAAGAAAAATACTCCTAAGTAATTAGTTCGAAAAATATAGATTAATAGAATAATTACAGACCAAAAGATAAATTAAAAATAGTCCAAATTAATTTATGTAACAATAAGATAACCTAATGAAGAAGAAAATGAAGGAATAGATTAATGGAATAGTTATAGACGAAAAGGCAAATTAAAAGACCACAATAATTTGTTTATTATTTGTTTAATATTTAGATAATTTAGTGAAGAAAATGAAGCAACGGAAGTAGTTATAGACCAAAAGAGAAATTTAAATTCAACAAAAATTAATTCATTTAGTAATTAGATAACTTAATGATGAAGAAAATGAAGCATATATATTAAAGGACTAGTTACAGGCCAAAAGATAAATTAAAAATTGTCTAAATTAATTTGTTTGATGTTTAGATAACTTAAAGATGAAGAAAATGAAGCAAATAGATAAATGTAACATAGACCGAAAGGTAAATTAAAAATCTTCCAAATTAATTTACGTAATAATTAGAAAATTGAAAGACGAAGAAAATGATGTGAATAGATTAATGGAAAATTTATAGTCCAATCATAAATTTAAAATCATCTAAATTAATTTATGTAACAATTAGATAACTTACGGATAAAGAAAATGAAGCAAATAGATTAATGGAAAATATATAGACAATAAGATAAATTGAAGATTGAAAGACAAAGAAAATGATGCAAATAGATTAATGGAAAATTTATAGTCCAATCATAAATTTAAAATCGTCTAAATTAATTTATGTAATAATTAGATACTTACTGATGTAAAAAATTAAAAAAAATAGCTTAATGTAATAGACCAAAAGATAAATTAAAAATGGTCCAAATTAATTTGTTTAAGAATTAGACAACTTAATGATGAGGAAAATGAAGTTATTGGGATCAAAATATAGAAGAAAAATACTCCTAAGTAATTAGTTCGAAAAATATAGATTAATAGAATAATTGCAGACCAAAAGATAAATTAAAAATAATCCAAATTAATTTATGTAACAATAAGATAACATAATGATGAAGAAAATGAAGGAACAGATTAATGGAATTGTTATAGACGAAAAGGCAAATTAAAAGACCACAATAATTTATCTATTATTTGTTTAATGTTTAGATAATTTAATGAAGAAAATGAAGCAATGGAAGTAGTTATAGACCAAAAGAGAAATTTAAAGTTAACAAAAATTAATTCGTTTAGTAATTAGATAACTTAATGATGAAAAAAATGAAGCATATATATTAATGGACTAGTTACAGGCCAAAAGATAAATTTAAAATTGTCTAAATTAATTTGTTTGATGTTTAGATAACTTAAAGATGAAGAAAATGAAGCAAATAGATAAATGTAACATAGACCAAAAGGTAAATTAAAAATCTTCCAAATTAATTTACGTAATAATTAGAAAATTGAAAGACGAAGAAAATGATGCGAATAGATTAGTGGAAAATTTATAGTCCAATCATAAATTTAAAATCGTCTAAATTAATTTATGTAACAATTAGATAACTTACGGATAAAGAAAATGAAGCAAATAGATTAATGGAAAATATATAGAGAATAAGATAAACTAAAGATTGAAAGACAAAGAAAATGATGCGAATAGATTAATGGAAAATTGATAGTCCAATCATAAATTTAAAATCATCTAAATTAATTTATGTAATAATTAGATACTTACTGATGTAAAAAATTAAAAAAAATAGCTTAATGTAATAGACCAAAAGATAAATTGAAAATGGTCCAAATTAATTTGTTTAAGAATTGGACAACTTAATGATGAGGAAAATGAAGTTCTTGGGACCAAAATATAGAAGAAAAATACTCCTAAGTAATTAGTTCGAAAAATATAGATTAATAGAATAATTACAGACCAAAAGATAAATTAAAAATAATCCAAATTAATTTCTGTAACAATAAGATAACATAATGATGAAGAAAATGAAGGAACAGATTAATGGAATAGTTATAGGCGAAAAGGCAAATTAAAAGACCACAATAATTTATCTATTATTTGTTTAATGTTTAGATAATTTAATGAAGAAAATGAAGCAATGGAAGTAGTTATAGACCAAAAGAGAAATTTAAAGTCAACAAAAATTAATTCGTTTAGTAATTAGATAACTTAATGATGAAAAAAATGAAGCATATATATTAATGGACTAGTTACAGGCCAAAAGATAAATTTAAAATTGTCTAAACTAATTTGTTTGATGTTTAGATACCTTAAAAGATGAAGAAAATGAAGCAAATAGATAAATGTAACATAGACCGAAAGGTAAATTAAAAATCTTCCAAATTAATTTACGTCATAATTAGAAAATTGAAAGACGAAGAAAATGATGCAAATAGATTAATGAAAAATTTATAGTCCAATCATAAATTTAAAATCGTCTAAATTAATTTATGTAACAATTAGATAACTTACGGATGAAGAAAATGAAGTAAATAGATTAATGGAAAATATATAGACAATAAGATAAACAAAAGATTGTCCAAATTAATTTGTTTAATAATTAGATAGATGAAGAAAATGAAGCAAATAGGTTAATGGAGACCAAAACATAAAAGAAAAATAGTCCGAATTAGTTAGTATGAAAAATAGATAGCTTAATATTGAAGAAAATGAAGAATAGATTAATAGAAGTCTTATTGAACTTAAAGATAAATTAAAAATTATCCAAACTAACTTTTGTAAAAATTAGATAACTTAATGATGAAGAAAATGAAGTGCATAGATTAATGTAATAGTTACAGACGAAAAGGAAAATTAAAATTCGTCCAAAATTAATTTATGTAATAATTAGATAAAGAAAATGAAGAAATAGATTAATGCAACAGTTACAGACAAAAGATAAATTAAAATAATTAATTTGTTTAATAATTAGATCACTTAATGATGAAGAAAATGACACAGATACGTTAATGGAATTGTTATAGGCCAAAACATAAATTTAAAATTGTCCAAATTAATTTATATAATAATTAGATAAATTAATGATGAAGAAAATGAAGCAAATATACATTAATGGAATAGTTACAGACAAAAAGAGAAATTAAAAATTGACCCGAATAATTTGTTTAATATTTAGATGACTTAAAAACAATAAACATCGAAGCAAAAAGATTAATGGAAGCAGTTATAGACCAAAATAGAAATTTAAAAACGTCCAAATTAACTTGTTTGGTAATTAGATAACTTAATGATGATGAAAAAGAAGCATATAGATTAAAGGAATAGTTACAGACAAAAAAGAATTAAAAATTGTCCAAATTGATTTGTTTGATGTTTAGATAACTTAAAGATGACGAAAATGAAGCAAATAGATTAATGTAACAGTTATATACCAAAAATTTACGTAATAATTAGAAAACTGAAAAGAGAAAATGATGTGAATAGTTTAACCAAAAATTTATAGACCAATCATAAGTTTAAAATCGTGCAAATTAATTTATTGAACAATTAGATACTTACTGATGAAAAAAATGAAACAAATAGATTAATGTAATAGACCAAAAGATAAATTAAAAAATGGTCCAAATTAATTTGTTTAATAATTAGACAATTTAATAATGAAGAAAATGAAGTTAATGGGACCAAAATATAGAAGAAAAATAGTCCTAAGTAATTAGTTAGAAAAATATAGATGAATGGAATAATTACAGACCAAAAAGATAAATTAAAAATAGTCCAAATTAATTTATGTAACAATAAGATAACCTAATGATGAAGAAAAGAAGGAATAGATTTAATGGAATAGTTATAGACGAAAAGGTAAATTAAAAGACCACAATAATTTGTTTATTATTTGGTTTATATTTAGATAATTTAATGAAGAAAATGAAGCAATGGAAGTAGTTATAGACTAAAAGAGAAATTTAAATTCAACAAAAATTAATTCATTTAGTAATTAGATAACTTAATGATGAAAAAAATGAAGCATATATATTAATGCACCAGTTACAGTCCAAAAGATAAATTAAAATTGTCTAAATTAATTTGTTTGATGTTTAGATAACTTAGAGATGAAGAAAATGCAGCAAATAGATAAATGTAACATAGACCGAAAGGTAAATTAAAAATCTTCCAAATTAATTTACGTAATAATTAGAAAATTGAAAAGATGAAGAAAATTGATGCGAATAGATTAATGAAAAATTTTATACCAATCATTAAATTTAAAATCGTCTAAATTAATTTATGTAACAATAAGATAACTTACGGAGGAAGAAAATGAAGCAAATAGATTAATGGAAAAGATATGGACAATAAGATAAATTAAAGATGGTCCAAATTAATTTGTTTAACATATGCATAGATGAAGAAAATGAAGGAAATAGGTTAATGGAGACCAAAACATAAAAGAGAAATAGTCCGAATTAGTTAGTATGAAAAATAGATAACTTTATATTGAAGAAAATGAAGCAACTAGATTAATTATAGACAAAAATATAAATGAAAAATTATCCCAATTATTTATTTTAAAAAAATAATTTTAATATTGAAGAAAATGAAGCAAATAGATTAATAGAAGACTTATAGAACTAAAGATAAATTAAAATATTATCCAAACTAATTTATGTAAAAATTAGATAACTTAATGATTGAGAAAATGAAGTGCATAGATTAATCAAATAGTTACAGACGAAAAGGAAAATTAAAATTCGTCCAAAATTAATTTATGTAATATTTAGATAAAGAAAATGAAGAAATATATTAATGCAACTGTTATAGACCAAAAGATAAATTAAAATATTTAATTTGTTTAATAATTATATCACTTAATGATGAAGCAAATGACACAGATATGTTAATGGAATTGTTATAGACCAAACTTGTTAGCCCAAGGTTGTTTTTGCAAACAATCTTCAATTGATTTTGATGATTACAAAGTCTCTAAGTTTTTAAGGACTTTAGATTTTACATTGTCATCCTTTTTTTAAAAGGATTTTTGTCAAGTATCAAAGTTTCTCTCTTTATAAAATCTCTCTAAGCTACTTGATCTTCATTGTTCTTGTTAAATGATCATCTTTTTATTGTAAATGGTTTTGAGAATCATTGAATTGGGATAGTTGTTGTTAAAGAACATTTTTTTATGACTAAGTGTTGGAAGTGTCGACACATTAACTAACTCCCGAAAGTTTGCTTTCCAGGCCATTCAAAATGATTTTTTGGCTAAGTATGGGAAGTGTCGACACATTGAACCTAAGTGTCGACACATTGAACTAACACCCGAGAGTTTTTTTCTTGGTCAAAGTTTAATGTGTCAGCACATACCACAAGTGTCGACACATTGTATTATTTTGCAGATATCCTGGACGCGATGCCAAATCATCCAAAAAGCTTGCAAATGTCTCAAATGACCTCCAACGGCACTCAAGCTTTACAAGAAGACCCTTGGTGCCCTAGAAGCTTTAAATAGAAGAAGATGGAAAGAGAAAAAGAAGTAGTGTGCGCCATTAACTCTTGCCCTAATTTCTAGAGAGAGAAAAAGCTTTCAAGAGAAAGGAAGCTCCACCATCCAAGAAAGCTCATACTCCCACCTGAAAATACTGTAGCTCTTTTGTGAATCTTGTCTCTTTGCACATCTCAGTACCTCATACTTGTTTATTTAGCTTTAAAGAGCTTTTACTAAGATTCTTTTTGTACCCATTCTTGAAAAACACGTGAGTGTTTGGAAAACACTTGTCCTACTTGTTGGGTAGAAGAAATCCTCTAGGTTGTGAGGATTTGAGAGAGTGAGTTAAAGTGTAAGCTTGAAAACACTTTGTAAAGGTTACTTAGCACCCGAGAAGCTAAGGTGTACTTACTATTTGGAAAATAGTGAAGGAAGCCCAAGAAAGTCAATAGCCTTGGGGGTGGACGTAGGCAAGTGTTGGCCGAACCACCTAAAAGTCACGGTGTCATCTTTCTATCCTAATCTCCATTTATTGTTGATAATTATTTGTTGCACTTGTTTGTTTTTTCCTTCATTCTCTATTATAGTCCTTGATTATATAGATATATTCTCCTGCTCTTTAGATCGGATTCTTAGCATATTGGGGTTTAAAAGAAAAAGGGAGAAAAGTTTTTTAAAACCCAATTCACCCCCCCCCCCCCTTCGGTTGTTTTTGACCTCTCAAAACTTTTTGGTGAAGAAAATAAAGCAACTAGATTAATGAAATAGTTACAAAAGAAAAGATAAATTAAAAATCATCCAAGTTAATTTTGTAATCATTAGATAACTTAATGATTAAAAAAATAAAGCAAATTCAATAATGGAACAATTATAGACAAAAAGATAATTTTAAAAATATTCCAAATTAATTTTTTCAATAATTAGAAAACCTAATGATGAAAGCAAATAGATTAATGGCAGAGTGATCGACCGAAATATAAATGAAAAATAATCCACAGAAATTAGTTCAAAATTAGATTACTCATTATTGAAAAAAATAAAGAAAATAAATTAATGGAATGATTGAAGACAAAAAGATAAATTAAAAATTGACCAGAATAATTTGTTTAATATTTAGATAACTTTAAGAGGAAGAAAATCAAGCAAAAAGATTAATGGAAGCAGTTACAGACGAAATAAGAACTTTAAAATCATCCAAATTAATTTGTTTAGCAATTAGATAATTTAATGATGAAGAAAATGAAGCATATAGGTTAATGGAATAGTTACAGACCAAAAGATAAATTAAAAATTGTCCAAATTGATTTGCTTGGTATTTTGATAACTTGAAGATGAAAGAAAATGAAGAAATAGATAATGTAAATAGACCAAAAGGTAAATTAAAAACCTTCCAAATTAATTTACAAAATAATTAGAAAATAGAAAGATAATGAAAATTATGCGAATAGATTAATGAAAAACTTATAGACCAATTATAAATTTAAAATCATCTAAATTAATTTATATAACCAATTCGAGTAACATACTGATGAGGAAATGAAAGCAAGAGTATATTAAAGGAACAGATAAAGCACCAAAAGATAAATTTGTATTTATCCAAATTAATTTCTTTAATAGTTAAATAACTTAATGATGAAGAAAATGAAGTAAATAGATTAATGAATAGTTATAGACAAAAATATAAATAAAACATCGCAGGAAGGAAAGAATTAATTTGTTTAATAATTAGATACTTTAATATTGAAGAAAATGGAGCAATAGATTAATCGAAGAGTTATAGACAAAAATATAAATGAAAATAATCCAAATTATTTATTTTAAAAATTGGATAATTTAATATGGAAGAAAATGAAGCAAAAAGATCAACAGATAAAATGTTAACGAAAATTAATATAATGTAGCCCAAGTTTGTTTTTGCAAACGATCCATATTTGATTTTGATGATACAAAAAATTCTAAGTTTTGAAGGATTTTAGATTTTACATTATCAATCCATTATTTCTATAATGTATTTCAAAGGATTGAAGTTATTTCCTTAAACTATTTTTAAGTGGACTTGAACACCATTACACAAGTTGATAAGATCAATTTTTCATATTGTAGGTGTTTAAAGAAGTGTTGGAATGGTTTGGATGCTTTAAAGTTGAATTGGAGAAATTGCTGTCAAAGAACAAATTTTTCAGACTAAGTGTTCAATGTGTCGACACATTGAAGGCATGTGTCGACACATTGCACTGTCTCCCGAGAGCAAAATTTCAGACCATGTTTTAATGTGTCAGCACATACACAATGTGTCGACACATGGTGCAAATTTGCAAAAATCCTGGAATGACGCCAGATCGTCCAAAATGGTTCTCAAATGACTTTTAAACCCCTCCAACGGTAAAATGAAGCCACTTGATGACCGTTGAAGACCTAGGGGCTATAAGAAGAACGAGATGGAGAGAGAAGAAAAAGCTCGATCATCATCGCAACATCTAGAGAGAGAAAAAGCCAAGATCCAAAGAAATCCATTTGCTGATTCCTTCAAGTCCAAGAGCTCTCATTGTAAAATCTTCTTCTCTTGCTCATCATTGACGACCTAGCATCCAAAGAGAGAGAGATTTCTTGAAGAAGAGACAACACACTTTGCAATCAATCGTGCCCTAACTTCTAGAGAGAGAAAGTGCTTTGAAGAAGAGGGAAAACCGCATCTACCAAGAAAGCTTGTGCTCCTACTTGCCAAACTTTAGGTTTCATTCAAGTATCTTGTCTTCTTGCACTTTATTGAGCTTTTCACTTGCTAATTTGGCTTAGAGAGCCATTCCACACGTTGTGAGCTTTCCACTTGCATATTCGGCTTAGAGAGCCATTCCTTATTGTATCCATTATTTGTAAAACACTTGAGTGTTGGGTGAACACTTGTCCTACTGTGAGGGTAGAAGAAATCCCTTGGGTTTTGGGATTTGTGAGAGAGTTGAAAGCGTGAGCTCGCAAAATTGTAAAGGTTCCTTGCTAAGGTGTAGAGAATAGTGTCAAAGACGTAGCTGGCGTCTCCTTAGCCGGAAGCTGTATTTGCATAGTGAAGGAAGCCCAAGGAAGTCAATAGCCTTGGGGGTGGACGTAGGCAAGTGTTGGCCGAACCACCTAAAATACGGTGTATCTCTCTAACTCTATCTCTCTTACTTTTCAGTACATATTCATACTTGTGGAGATTTATGCTTTATCATTATTGCTTATATTTTGCTTAGCATTATACACTTTCAGATCTTCCTTTTTATTGTTAAAAGGGTATTTTTTCAGATTTGGTTTTTTTTCGAAAAAGGACTAAAGTTTTTAAAAACCCAATTCACCCCCCTCTTGGGTTGTTATTTAGACTCACAATTGGTATCAGAGCTGAGGTTTAATATCTCTATCTATGACAACCCTTGTTAATACCTCCTTAGCTGAAGGTCAATCCACAAATAGACCTCCCTTGTTCAATGGAACGTGTTACAACTATTGGAAGGCTAGGATGAGATTTACATCCAAGCCGTGGACTATGAAGAGAGTTATCTCAAATGGCCCCTAAAATGTGAAAGAAGAGACTTGAAAGACAAAAAAGATTAGGATGATGCTGATCTTAAGCTTATGTCCTTAAATTCCAAAGCTATGAATGTTTTATATTGTGCACTTGATTCAAATGAATTTAATCGTGTTTCCGGTTGTGATACCGGGAAACAAATTTGGGATAAACTTCAAGTGGCCCATGAAGGTACGAATCAAGTCAAGGAAAACAAAATTAGTATGCTTGTTCATAGTTATGAGCTTTTTAAGATGAAACCCGATGAAAATATCTCTTCTATGTTTACTCGCTTTACCGATATTATAAATGGTCTTAAATCTCTTGGTAAAGAATACACTAATATTGAAATGGTGAGAAAGATTCTTAGGTGTTTACCAAAAGCTTGGGAACCCAAAGTCACTGCCATTCAAGAAGCCAAAGACTTGACAAAGCTTTCTTTGGATGAGCTCATGGGATCTCTCATGACACATGAGATGAATCAAGAAAATGGAGATGAGGATGAAGGAAAAGGCAAAAGAGAAATTGCCTTAAAAGCATCATACTCTATTAGTGAAGAAGAGGAAGTTGCAAACCTTTGTTTGATAGCAAAGGAAAATGAAGATGAGGTACAATCTTCACCTACTCAATGTTTTTCATTTGATGAATTGCAAGATGCGTTTAATGAACAATACCTTGAACTAAAAAGAATATTTTCAAAATATTGTTCTCTCAAAAAGAATTTTGAAAGTATTGCAAAAGATAATGATACTTTAAAATTTCAAGTCGTTTCTCTTGGAGAGAATCTTGCAAGAGTCACAAAAGAAAATGAAAATGTCTTGCAAGAAGAGTCAAATGATTTGAAATCTGAAAACAATGATTTAAAAAGGAAAGTTGACTCTCTTACTCAAGATCTTGCAAGATTCACTCAAGGAAAAAGAAACCTTGATATTTTACTTGGTTCCCAAAGATGTTGTTTCAACAAAAGTGGGATTGGCTATGATTTGGTTGGTGATCAAAAGCTATATTCGGATATGATTATTAAATCATCTACATCTTTCACCATGTGCAATTTCTGTGGAAAGAATGGACACGTTTCACACACATGTCCAATTAGAAAGAAATCCACTCATGGGATCAAATTTGTATGGATTCAAAAAGACAAGGTGAAGGTATTTATTTCTAACACCAAAGGACCCAAAAGGATTTGGGTACCAAAAGACAAGACATGATTCTTTTTGTAGGAGTGCTTGAAGTCAATCAAAGTCAAGGAACATTGGGTTCTTGATAGCGGATGCTCCAAGCACATGACAAGGGATAAGAGTTGGTTCAAATCTCTTAGCCCAAAAGAAAAGGGATCGGTTACTTTTGGTGACAAATGGTAAAGGAAGAATACGTGGTATTGGAAATGTCGGTATGACTCCTAATCCTGCTATTGAACATGTACTATTTTTTGATGGTTTGATGCATAACTGATTGAGCATCAATCTATTATATGTTAAAGGAAACCTAGTCTTATTTGAATCATATATATGCATTGTTGAAAACATTGAAAGCAAGAAAGTCTCGTTTGTTGGACATCGACAAGAAAATGTGTATATTGTTCACTTAGAGAATATATCTTCTAAAAATGTAAAATGTATTTTCTCTCTAAGTGACAAGGATAGTTGGCAATGGCATAGAAGGCTTGCTCATACAAGCATGAACTTGATTTCAAAATTAGCCAAAAAGAATCTTGTTTAAAGTTTGCCTAACCTTATTTTTGTAAATGATAAGATTTGTGTAGCGTGTCAAAAGGCAAACAAACCAAAATTTCTTTTATGCCCAAAAATGTGATGTTCACTTCTATGCCACTTCAACTTCTACACATGGACTTATTTGGTCCAACCCGAACGTTAAGTTTGGGTGGCAAACATTATGGCTTTGTTGTTGTTGATATTTTCAGTAGATTTTCATGGGTTATATTTCTAGCTCATAAAGATGAGGCTTTTCATGCTTTTGAAAAACTTAGCAAGTGAATTCAAAATGAAAAATGTTTTGCTATTTCTAGCATAAGGAGTGATCATGGAAAAGAATTTGAAAATTCCTCTTTTGAAAAGTTTTGTGTTTAAAATTGTATTAACCATAACTTCTTGGCTCCTAGAACTCCTCAACAAAATGATGTTGTAAAGAGGAAGAATAGGACTCTTGAAGAGATGGATAAAATCTTGCTATGTGAAAACAACTTGCCTGATTACTTACGGGCTGAAGCCATTAGTACAAGTTGTCTCGTTATGAACCGTTGCATGATTAGACATTTTCTTAAGAAAACTTCTTATGAGCTATGGAATGATTGAAAACCCAACATTAGTTATTTCCATGTTTCGGATGCAAATTCTTTATGATCAACAACAAGGACAATTTGGGTAAGCTCGATGCAAAAGTGGATAAAGGTATCTTTCTTGGTTATTCAACTTCTAGTAAAGCCAATCGTATTTTCAATAAACATACTCTAGTCGTTGAAGAATATTTTCATGTAGTATTTAATGAACCTAACGTTTCCTTGAGAAGATGATGAAGATATTGTAGATCTTAACAAAGAGGTTGATAAGCTTACAATCGACAAAGACAAGGAGGAGACACTTATGCAAGAGCAAGAACCTCGAGAGCCTCAAGGAGAGTCTCAACAAGATAATGATGATCTACCAAAGTCTTGGAAGTACGTCAAGAGCCATCATCTCCAACAAATTATTGGTAATGTTGAAAAAGGGGTAAGGACTCGATCTCTTGTACACCTTGCTAATAACTTTGCCTTACTTTCTCAAATTGAGCCAAAGAATATTTCTGAGGCAAAAGATGATTAAAGTTTGATTCATGCATGGAGGATGAAGTAAAACAGATTGAGAAAAATATGGTATGACATCTAGTTCCTAGACCCGAAGATCATCCAGTTATTTGTACTAAATGAGTTTTCAAAACAAAATGGATGTATCTGGGGATGTGGTAAGGAACAAGGCAAGGTTGGTAGCCCAAGGTTATAATCAAGAAGAGATAATTGATTTTGATGAGTCCTTCGCACTTGTTGCTAGAATCTAGAATGTTTTCACATGTTTTAATGATTTCAAATTATTTCAAATGGATGTGAAATGTATATTTCTTAATGATTATCTTGTCGAGGAAGTGTGTGTAGAACTACCTCCTGAATTTGTAGATGAAAAGCTACCACACTATGTGTTCAAGCTCACAAAAGCACTATATGGCTTGAAGCAAGCACCTCGAGCATGGTATAAACGGTTAAGTTCCTTCCTTATTGAAAATGGATTTTCACGAGGTATGATCGATACCACTCTCTTTACTAAGGAAAAGGAAAATGAATTGCTTATCTTTCAAATATATGTTGATGAATCATTTTTGGTTCTACTAATGAGTCTCTTTGTGAAGAATTTTCCAAAGTCATGAAAGGTGAATTCGAGATGAACCTCATGGGAAAATTGAATTACCTTCTCAGACTTCAGATTAAACAAATCATGAGGGCATCTTCATAAACCAAGCCAAATACACAAGAGACCTACTCAAAAGATTTGGGATGGACAATTCAAAACCTATGAGTCCATCTACAAAAATGGAAAAGGATGAGAAAGGTAAGGATGTGGACCAAACGAAGTATCGAGGTATGATTGGATCTTTTCTTTACCTCACTGTGAGTAGACCTGTTTAATGTGTGCATGTGTGCAAGATTTCAGTCTTGCCCTAAGGAGTTTCATCTCCTTGCGGTTAAAAGGATATTTTGTTACCTTGTTGGCACACAAGATCTTGGTTTGTTTTATCCAAAGAGTGTTGAATTCAATTTACAAAGATACTCGGATGCGGATTATGCCAGTTGTAAAATTGATAGAAAAAGCACTAGTGGTGCGTGTCAGTTTCTTGGCCATCTCTAGTGTCTTGGTTTTGTAAGAAACAAAATTTTGTGGCTTTATCAACCACAGATGCCGAGTATATTGTTGTTGGTAACTGTTGCACACAAATATTGTGGATGAAACAACAACTGAAAGATTTTAATCTTTATTTTTCTCTCATCCCGATTAAGTGTGATAACATGAATGCCATAAAACTTTCTAAAAACCTCATTCAACACTCCAGGACTAAACATATCGAGATCAAACATCATTTTCTCCGTGATTATGCTCAAAATGGTGATGTTACTTGAGTTTGTAAGCCCAGATCTTCAACTTGCTGATATTTTTACAAAACCCTTTAATGAGGATATATTTTGTTTCATACGCCAAGAAATTGGATTGAGATTTCCTTCGGATTAAATTGATGTTATGTGAGTGATTTGTCTTTTTGATATTAATTGTGTTAATTGATTACATTGGACATGTTATGTCCTTTGTTTAAAGTGCTCTATGTGCATTTCTTTTGAAATCATACTTGTTAGTTGAGAAAACATTGTATGTACTCATTTTGCATGCCATGTTTTTAAAAAATTGGTCCTCGTGGCACACAAATACTCACCAAGGGCTAGGGGTTGACACTTATCGCTTCTCTTGACCTCCTAGAAACCTCTCATCTCTTCCAAATGGCCACATTCTCACATTTCTTTTCCAATTGGTATCTCATAAAGGCTACTACTAAAAAGAAGAAGCAAGGGCTGCTTTATGGAATATTTTTCACGCATATGTTTCATGCTCTTGAAGTTTATTTGACTGGGGATGCAAGAGAAAAACCCAAAAACTCCATGGAGTATAACAAGAAAACCCTTTGATTGATGGGTTTTGTTCAAAATGATGATGGAAAATGGGTAAAGAAAGGTGTGGTGACAACTCAAAAATGAGGTGATGTGGGTTCAGATTATGAGGAAGAATAAGATGAAGATGAGGAAGAGGCTGACACTGAAAGGACTCCTATGGGTGAACAAACTCCTATTTCTTTTCCTTCACTGTAGATTGGATCACCTTCCATATTTCCTGCTGCTAGTTTCTCGTGAGCCTCACCTAAGTCAACATGAGGATTCAATTGCTGAAATCAAGGCGGAACAAAGAAAATTGAGTAAGAATATGGAGAACATTGCCACAAGTATGAAGCTGGGATTTGAAGATATCAAAAAGCTGCATGTTGTGCATACAACGCGTTTTGGGGCTCTTGATAAGGAAATGAGGGGTCTCAAGCATCAAGTTAACAACAGCATCCATGTGACTAGAAATGTGTTTCCGCATTCTATAGATGAGTTTGCTTCCACCTCTACTGAGCTTCAAGCTTCTGTGAAATCATCAGCTGAGGATGTTGTAAAGGCCATAGAGGTGCATATGGAAGTTGATAGAAATCTTCGGCCTCATGGAATGAAATGGACATATTAGTTTTCCACGACTTGGATGGAATGGCTGAAGAAGTTTGCAATTGTGTATCCTCCTCCTATCAAGAAATCCAAACCTTCCACCTCCACTTCAAAGACTCCACCTATCTAGCCAGCTGCCCTTGACCTCCCCTTATCCTATTTTTGATGATGCCAAAGGGGGAGAAGTTTTAAGGTTATAAGGGGGAAGAAGTTTTAAGGTTCTATTGGGGAGAAGTTTTAAGTGATTATGTTGACTCTCCAGCTCTTACTAGGACATTTCATTTTGATGATTGGTTGATCACTTGACTTGCCTTATCTATGCATATCTCTGATATTTATTTGTCTCTAGTGGATTATTTGATTATACTTATATCTATTGATTATCTCATTGGTATCTAAAAGGATTTGAGAAGTGCTTATCTCTTTGCACTTCATTGTGGACATTTGAGATTTCCTTTACAGGTAGTATTCCTAACTTTCAATTCGTATCAATATGAAGTCTTGTGTTCTGATTGAAAATTGGAAGTTTGGGAAGTTTGGAGGAAGCTTATAGAAGTGTTCTTACTTGCTTTTAAATTTTGGGAAACCTCCATTTACAAAGGAAACTCTTGCAAATTTTTTGTAAAATCTTAAAGTCCTTTTTGCTAAAAATGTCATGAAAAACTCCTGCTTGTTCTCAGGGGGAGCTTTTCCATTTGTTAGCAAATTGTTTTTTAAAATGATTTTTGTCATCATCAAAAAGGGGGAGATTGTTAGCCCAAGGTTGTTTTGCAAACAATCCATAATTGATTTTGATGATAACAAAAAATTCTAAGTTTTGAAGGATTTTAGATTTTACATTATCAATCCATTATTTCTATAATGTATTTCAAAGGATTGAAGTTATTTCCTTAAACTATTTTTAAGTGGACTTGAACACCATTACACAAGTTGATAAGATCAATTTTTCATATTGTAGGTGTTTAAAGAAGTGTTGGAATGGTTTGGATGCTTTAAAGTTGAATTTTGCTGTCAAAGAACAAATTTTTCAGACTAAGTGTTCAATGTGTCGACACATTGAAGGCATGTGTTGACACATTGCACTGTCTCCCGAGAGCAAAATTTCAGACTAAGTATCCAATGTGTCGACACATTGAAGGCATGTGTCGACACATTGCACTGTCCCGAGAGCTTATTTCCAGGCCATTCTCGACACATTGAAGGCATGTGTCGACACATTGCACTGTCTCCCGAGAGCAAAATTTCAGACCATGTTTTAATGTGTCAACACATAGCACAATGTGTCGACACATGGTGCAAATTTGTAAAAATCTTGGAATGACGTCAGATCGTCCAAAATGGTTCTCAAATGACTTTTAAACCCCTCCAACGGTAAAATGAAGCCACTTGATGACCGTTGAAGACCTAGGGGCTATAAGAAGAACGAGATGGAGAGAGAAGAAAAAGCTCGATCATCATCGCAACATCTAGAGAGAGAAAAAGCCAAGATCCAAAGAAATCCATTTGCTGATTCCTTCAAGTCCAAGAGCTCTCCTTGTAAAATCTTCTTCTCTTGCTCATCATTGACGACCTAGCATCCAAGAGAGAGAGATTTCTTGAAGAAGAGACAACACACTTGCAATCAATCGTGCCCTAACTTCTAGAGAGAGAAAGTGCTTTGAAGAAGAGGAAGACCGCATCTACCAAGAAAGCTTGTGCTCCTACTTGCCAAACTTTAGGTTCATTCAAGATTATTGAGCTTTCACTTGCTGATTTGGCTTAGAGAGCCATTCCACACGTTGTGAGCTTTCCACTTGCATATTCGGCTTAGAGAGCCATTATTCATTGTACCCATTATTTGTAAAACATTTGAGTGTTAAACAACTTGGGTAAACACTTGGTCCTACTCGTGAGGGTAGAAGAAATCCCTTGGGTTTTGGGATTTGTGAGGAGTGTTGGGTAAACACTTGTCCTACTTGTGAGAGTAGAAAAATCCCTTGGGTTTTGGGATTTGTGAGAGAGTTGAAAGCGTGAGCTCGCAAAACGCTTTGTAAAGGTTCCTTAGCACCCGGAAGCTAAGATGTATTTACTATTTGGAGAATAGTGAAGGAAGCCCAAGGAAGTCAATAGCCTTGGGGGTGGACGTAGGCAAGTGTTGGCCGAACCACCTAAAATTACGGTGTCATCTCTCTAACTCTATCTCTCTTACTTTTCAGTACATATTCATATTTGTGGAGATTTATGCTTTATCATTATTGCTTATATTTTGCTTAGCATTATACACTTTCAGATCTTCCTTTTTAATTGTTAAAAGGGTATTTTTTAGATTTGGGTTTTTATCGAAAAAGGACTAAAGTTTTTAAAAACCCAATTCACCCCCTCTTGGGTTGTTATTTAGACTCACATGGTGGAAGATTGCTGAAGTAAGATATCACTGAAGAAGATTTGATCATTCCTACTTGGTTTCTTTGAAGATCAAATCACCAAGATTCAAGTTTCTTCAGAGAATCTCAAGACGAGTTGCTGCTGAAGTTTCAGGAGTGGAAGGGCTGACGAGTTCGTTGGCATCTGCGTAAGAACTGACGGGAGTTGCTGGTCATTGAATTGTGTGTTGGGCACCGGCCCAAGAAGGTTTCTTGGGTGATTTTATTGAAGTTGGGAGATCTGAAAAAGTGAAGGGTTTTACTTAGGATCACCATCTTGTAAAGTTCAAAAGTTCTTAGTGAATCGATTGATGCAGCCTTCGCACACATGTAGTGTAATTATCTCTTAGAGGAAGACATTCTCAAGAGATTTTCATTTCGTAGCCAAAATTCCTTGTCTCCATTATCTTGGTTGCTTGCTTATTTTACTTAAGTTGTTCTTTTGAATTTCTTAATATCTTTATTCATCTTGATTGATTAATTAAGAGTTTAGTACCTTAATGAAACAATCTCGATATAAAGATTTTACCTATTCTGTCAAAAATTACTTTTTAGTCAGATATAGTCAGTCAATGGTTAGACATCTGGAATCCCAAATTTGACAGATTGGAGATTTTAATTCAATTGATATTCGATTTGGTATTTTCTGTGATAGAAAAAGGTGTTAAAATTTTTAATACCTATTCAACCCCCCTCTAGGTGTAATATTGGGTCTAAACTTAGTTTTCAATGACAAATATTGTCACGCATCAAAACCTTAACATTTTAATTGGAAGAGAGAGTATACAGTGGAAATATATTGGGAGTTCAGTGAGCAATGTGTTATTTAGTAATTTGGGGGTGTAACTTGCATAAAAGAGAAAAATAATAGTAAGAAGATGCACGTATATTTTCATCAAAATTATATTTTAAATACGTGCATATACCCAACGCACGATGACGAGTAATTTGAGGCCAGCCTTCTAGAATCGAAAGGCGATGCTCGAGGAATATTGATCAAGTAGAATATTTGACCTAGTAACGTGTTCCATAGTTAATTTGCTCTGTCACATTGGTGTAACGTCAAACCTAATTAATCTAATTGGAAGAATATCTACGTTTAGCCTTCAGGCCATCCATCCGACGAAGTGTTTATACAATTCTTATGGTCATCTTTTTGGTAAGTGATTCTCAGAGATTTTCTGTTTTTGGTTTTTCTTCCCCTAAGAATCTCTGCAGATTGCAGAGGGACATTCCCTACTTCCATACACAAGATTTAAGAGATTAATTATAATATTTTCTGTTCCATTGTGAGTTGCCTATAATCGATTTGCGCAAAGAAAGGGGTAGAAAATATTTAGCTGTGTTTCTTTATTAGTGTTTACCCTAACAAAGTGATATTAGAGCCATGTTCATTATCTGTATGAATTAAATGGAGGATTCATCTCGAATACTACAACGCAAGTTTCTACGCTTAAAAACATGCTACAACGTTCATACATTCAGGTTCCGTATCTTGAAATTACAGTGCCATAGAAGATTAAAAAAAAAAGAAAAAAACTATATAGTAGAAATGACAATACTACAAGTTTGTAGGAATGGATTGGAAATACACCCCCCATATAAAACATGCATGTACCATCAAGATCATAACGAGATTTAGTTAATGCTGTAACGATGTTTCAAAGCATATTCAACAAGATTGTCCAACTCGGACTCGCTTATTTGTCCGTCTCCATTACCATCGGCATGGCCGATTGCTCGGAAAGCTCGCCAGCCTGAGGCAGCTGAACCAAGGCCGCGGAAGGCATTTCTAAGCTCTTGCCTGTTTAGCCGCCCGTCTCTGTTTGTGTCAAAGCGTTTAAACATACCTCTCAACTGCTCTTCAGTGTATGGCAGCTGTGGCACGGTCTTGTGATCCATTTCCTTAGAGCAACTGGAGGCCACATTCTTTTGGCGAATTGTGTACAGCTGAGGCATATTGTACTACTCGCTGGAACTTGGATTTTTGACAATGCTTCCGAAAGCAGGAAAAGCAATACAAGCGTCTACTTGGTTCTGGTTTGCATAGGGAATTAGATGGTATTTATATTGGCTTAGCAAAAAAAATCATATATTATCCCGGAAGGGCTGGAAATAAGAAAATTTGGACAGAAGGCCCATCAAGTCTCTCAAAGCAGAATGGCTCATATATATATATATATATATAGAACCACCCCGTCAATTTGACGCAAGTAAGATGATGCGATCCTTCGAATTTGGGGATGACGAGAAAGGCTCTTCCTCTTCTTCATGACTTCCCAAGACCCGGATAACGTAAGCAGAGAATCTGGGGACGTATAATATATATGCATGTTTTTCTGCTGCACATGGGCGGTATAATATATATGCATGTTTTTCTGCTGCACATGGGGTGGCTCGGATGGTTAGACGGGTGAGACAACATATGCTAGACTCCTAATTATAGACATCCTATATTAGTCTTAAAAATAGGAAGTACTTTGATAAAAGTTATAGAAAAAAAAACTAAAACTTTGAAAATATAATTTAATGAAAAGTCTAGAAAATGCGAGCATCGAAAATTGATTTACAAAATTGAAATTTAAAATAAAAAAAAAAAACCAGTGCATCCTAAAAACCAGTACTTGCAGTAATAACAGTCTAATTAACTCTATTTTAGTCTGTTTTCCTAAAAAATAGTACCACTCTCCACAAATTCTTTTCTTCAAAACTAGCACCACAACAGCCTATTTATTACTAATTAACTCAAGTTCAGTTTAACTATTTTCAAAGTAATGACGTATTCGGTTTTTTGTTTGGTGTTGAAATATTAAGATCTGATGTTTGTGCTAATAAAAAAAAGTTGTCTGCATATTGAAAATTTTATTAAGCATGACATATTCGATTTGGATTTATTTTCTAAATTAAAAGTTTTAAAAGAAGTAGGAAAAATAGAAATTTGTACTCCATTAGAAATACTTAAGTTAATAAAAAAAAACTAGATTGTTTTCCAAATTGTTTTATTGCATATAGAATATTACTTATCATATTGAAGTTTTTTGAAATAAAAAATCATAAAAAATTATTTACTAACAACTATGTGTGGTTTAGCAATTTTATCTATTGAAAATGATTTATTGGCTAAACTTGAATACAAAAGTTTAATTATTAATGTTGTATCTAAAAAGACAAGAAGCAAATTTATGATTTAATTTTCAAATTTTTTATTTTTCTTCAACAAAAGGCCTAGTTTTCGTGATTTGCTTTAAAGCTCCCTTAAATGTTGAGCCGTTGACCCTTAACTTGGGTACCAATATTTAAGCATAATATCTTCTGAACACAAAGCACGGAAGAAATATCTTTTAAGCATATCTTGTAATGCCATATACGTCCCCAAAACAAATACGTATTCTCATTAATTATAACTACTATTTCTTCAATTTCCAACATACTTGGAAACAACTGAAGCAAGAGATAAAATTGAAATATGATAAATGAATATCGAGGAAACTTAACGACATATTGAAAAGGGTCAAGTTCGCCCCCCAAAAAGAAGAGAGACAAAAAAAAAGATAATTGACTAGGAAAAACCAATAAACATAGTGCTTCTGTATCCAGTTCCTACACATCTGGCTCTACTGAGAAGTGTACTGATCAGGTTAGGAGTACAATAACAAATTCCGAACATTCTAATGGACTTTACAGTCCGAGTATTAGTTAAGTAAAGAACTTACTCGCAAGGAGTATAATTCATAACTATGTTCTCATTAAGCCATCTTTTCTACAGCTATGTTATAATTAAGCCATCTTTGCACACTCTCCAATTATATGAAACCTTTATTTTTATTCTAGGAAAATATACATTTAGGCATTTTGAAAGTCTTAACTCAGGATAGTGAACGTACGTGATCGAGCTGGGCTATAAGAAAGGTGCAGCTCATTTATCAGTTACCACTTTATGCATGATTGATCATTTCATGATGCAAAAGACCTGGAGAAATTATCAACCATCTAATCCTGAATCGAGTTCTTCTACGAAAGTGTCTAATGGGTAACCCATGCCAACGTAATTGCTTGGCCCCCAAACATGGCAAATGCCCGCTAATAGATAGGCCAATAATATACCCTCGGATGCATGCTAATTGAATGGAATATATGACTTTGGGTGATCTTCGACCCAAAGCGTCTAAATGACGACAGGGAACAGTACGGTAATAATATAAAACTGCACTTCAGTGAATAATTATTGATATTCTGTTGCCGGTCTCTCTCTCTCTCTATATATATATATATGAATGGATTAATTATTGATATTCCGTTGCCTTTTCCTGAGCATATCCGAGCTTTGGCCCAAAAACGATATATCTCCCAAAGACATTATTCGGGGTCGATGAATGGTGGATAGAAGGAATAAACTTTGGATTTGGCTATAGCGTCAAAAGGAAGAGATCGAACAGTGGAGAAAAGTGGATGCATGTGAATGTCGTGTTTTTTTTTTTGGTTTTCTGGAGGTTCATTGTTCCTGTCGTGATGAGCCCGCACGAGCTGCCACTGTTAATTTGTATTGTATTATTCCTTCTTCACTAATCTTTTCTTTTTACAATTTATGCATGGTATCCCACGTTAATGGATAAATTATTCGATCTGGCTAATTGGCCGGTTGGATCACTTCATGAGTCACCTGATTGATGTAGCTTTTTTGCAATTATTAGGAAAGCATCGGAGAACCCACGTTGATGAGTGGCAGACAGCTTGTGATTAGATGCAATTTCTGCTTATGTTATCCGAGTCTTTAGAAGTGACGAAGAGCCATCTTGCGTGATTGCCAAATTGGGAGTGCGGCATCACGTAATTACATCAGAATGATGTAAGGGTTTTCAGAGCTGCTTCTCTTTAGGGGTGAAGATGGTTTCTGATACGTATAATAATTTAATTATACGATGAAGATAGACTTTACACTTTTTAATTATTAAATTTTGAGATTAATTACAATTTTCTCTCTCAAACTGTCATCCTATAGCATCATGGTGAAATCTTCCAACTTGTCTCAAGGGACGCCATTCTATATCTTAACATTGAAAAATTTTAGGAATCTCTTGTTGGCTCTTATTTTAAGGCAAAATTGCACTTAAAGCCCTTGAGGTATCACAATATTGTAAATAAGCCCTTAAGTTAACGTTTTTAACAAATTGACTCTTGAAGGTCAAGTTCTCATTAAAAAAATAAGCCCCTCCATCCACTTCCAGTCAAACTCCTTAACGGCATTTATTGACTAGGATTTAAAATTAGGGGGACCCTCATTTTTAAGTGGACAAGTAGCACTTATTGAGTGGTTCTGACGTGGATTTTGAAAAAAGTATAGATACTATATATATAAAAGCATTTCCGTATTTTGGAAGGTTGGAATCATCGTGACGTTTTGCTGAAATGCCAAACCAAGATATGTTGGGTGGTCTAAAAACAGTCCGCATACGTCAATATATATATATACACATCAAACAAATCCATATCTTGAAGGTTGGAATAAAATTCATGATCACCTTTTTGGCTGAAACATATGGCATGTATAACGGAAAATTACATCGGATAAGAATAATTCAGAGAGCGAGGTGGAGTGGTATAAGCCACTGATAGAACAAGAAATCTTCTTTATATGTAATTTTTCAGGTCCAAAACGAACAATTCTTGTCAGTTAGCCCTGGATATGCATGTGGAAGATTCTATGCCAGTGGTGAAGCCGAAATTGTTGCGTCTACATATATGCAACTTTTAAATATTTCTTTTGGCTTGCGGACCCACATACATCAATCAATCCCTCGGCAATGGAATGGTTATTTAGGCACTGCCTTTACTCGATAATAGATTCCTTCAAATTTCCTGGAAAGGAACAGTACCATCATGATTTGAATTCTTTGAAGCACTCATAAAGGCATATTGCATTAAAGTACTTAGTGGAAATGAAAGTCTAGTTTGAATAAGAATCCACGATTAGTAGGGTCCGATCGATCCTTTAATTTCCTTTCGTGGAATTAAGTTGATGGACTGGAATCATATAGCCCTGATCATGACCGAATATCGGCATGTCATGGAGTTATTCTATTAGGATAAAAACAAAACAAAAAAAAAAAAAGAGTGTCTAATAATGTGTTGAATGTACAACTTACAACTGACACCTTGTAGTAGAGGCTTGAACAAAAGATTTAAATGACATGTTTGGTTCGGTATAAAACCTTTTCTGAGACAAAAGTTGAAAATGTTTTCTAAAAAAAGTAGCAATTGTTCCATAACTCATATATATGTTAAAACACTCCCTAAAAACTACAAATTAACCCCGCAGCCAAAACTAAAAATCTATATTGTTGTATAGAAACCTTATCAAAAAGTAGGCGAACGTTCTAACGTAGCAAACAACGTTCGAGCGAGAACCATGAACTCAAATATTGCAAAATCGACCGTAAGACCTCATTTCTTTACCCTCTCAAAACACCACAAATTCGCCTTAGTTTCTTTTTCTACACAAATCTTACGTTTTTTATCTTATTCTTGTAGGAATATACTCAAATAAAGTTTCTTTATATTTTGAAGGTAAGATTTATCATCTTTATCAATAAATTTCTTCGATCCAAAGCAGCTAAATCTTGAACAGGGAACAGTAGGTAATAATTTAAAACTGCACCTCACTAAATAATTATTGATATTCTGTTGCCGATCGAATTCTATATATATTATGTGGGTATAGTTGATGGATGCCAGATGCGGCAAGCTCGAGTGGTTTAATTTGGATGTACTAGGCGAATCAGAATCCACAGGAGGCTGCTTCTTCTATCTATATATGTTGCTTTAGTAAACGTTGTTCATGTGGCTCTGCTTTTTTGGACGAACCCGAGCTACTGCAGTTTGGTGATCTACGCCATATATATAGCCTTTAGGCCATCCCAAGAAGTGTTTATACAATTCTTATGGTCATCTTTTTGGTCGGAGATTCTGAGAGATTTTCTGTTTTTTGTTTTTGATCGGGTAAGACAGCTTCATATATATATTTCGATAAAGGGGCCGGCCACCAAGTGAACAGGATCACTGGTTTCCAGCAGCCTTCATTACATCACACATAAACAGCGGCGATCGAAAAGATCTACTTACAAATAGGCTCACAGACATGCCCCGACACAAAAGAAACAAGAACACCTACGCTCTCATATTTAGCTTTTAGCAGAGGATTAACTTGTCGGCCACATATGTTACAAAGAGAACATCAATATTTCACCGACAGTAATTGTTTTTCAGGACATGGTCTTCTTCTTTTTTTCTAAGAGGTTGTTCGGTTGTAGTGTTTTTTGAGAATTTTTTTGTATTTTGAGAATTTTTAGGTGATGTTAATTTTATTGGTATGCGTGTTTTAGTTATTTTTATGTAGTGTTAAGAATGATGTTTGGTTGTAGAATATTTTATATTCTGAGAATTCAAAGAAATCTTGAGGATTTTTTTTAACCGAAGGTCTTCTTAAGTTTTTCAGGACATGATCGATAAACTTTTCAAACTCCTCTTTGTCAATGAACCCATTGTGGTTCTCATCAGCATGGAGGAGTTCCAGAAAAGCTCTCATCCGAGGCCACCTCGATCCAATCTCTTCGAATGCCTCCTTCAGCTCGCTTATTGACAGCCTTCCATCTTTATTTTTGTCGTGACGGTTGAAAACACCTACTAGATCATCCCTAGTATAGGTAACGGCCGGACCAACAGATTTAGGGTACTCCTTGACGTGATCTATGATCAATATTGGTTTCCGCATTATGTTGGAGACGCATAGGCTACAACAATGACTTGTGCTCAACTCACTCGTTTGCACCTCATGAATGAGCTGAGGGAGTCGCAATGATTTATATAGCTAGAGATCTGGGTACTGTACGTTACAGCTTACTCATCACTTTATTGATCTACGTCCTTATACGGGTATCTTAATTTGTAGCAAGAGTACGTCTTTATTCTCAGATGCGAGTATAAATTCTATAAATATATAGCGGGGAATCTATAAATAATCACAAGTTGATACGATCCACAAATCAAAGATTCCAGCCACTATATTTGATATATACTGCAGGAGTACACATTTCTGGCTTACAAATATTAGTCACAAGCATTAATTTCTATCAAATTGTTAAGATAGAAGCAACATGTTTATATATATATATAAACGCAAGCTACCCGAAGACCAGCAACAAACGTTTTGAAGCCTTTATCATTTTCGTTCAGATTCGATTCGCATGCAAGAATTCTAGTCTGCGCAGGAGAAGCTGAGGGCACACAAAGGAAACTCTATTCATAGGGTACACAGCTTTTTTTTCTTCGACCTCTTTTTTCTTACTCTTCTTGCTCAAATTTATAAAATTGTCCTCCCTCATGCAAGATCATAAGTTGTGGGCCAGTTTTCATTCACCTTCTAGATTTCTCACGTGTAAATCGGATCTAAACGAAAATGAGGAAGGCTTCAAAATGTGCGTTGAGAGTCTGCAAGTAGCTTGAGTTTTATTTTCTTCTCTTTTTATGAGGGCAAAATGGTCTTTTAACGTGTACTAAGGGTCACGTGGAACGAATTTCATTTAGATTGACGCCCAAAATTAGTTGACGGATAGAACCGCAACAGCAACATAATTTACTAACTGAGTTGCAACGGATCACTTCATGAGTCACCTGATTGATGCAACTTTTATGCAATTATTAGGAAAGCATCGAAGAACCCACGTTGATGAGTGGCAGACAGCTTAGAAGAAAAAAGGTAGAGTGAAGAGGGAAGAGAAATAGTAACAAGAGATAAGAGATTTTAAGTGGTTCGGTCTAGAAGACCTACATCCACTGTGAAAAGCCCTCTATGACTGTATTTTGTATTATAAGTCCATACAAATTACAATTGAAGATCTCTATTTATAGATACAATACAAAGCATAATAGGAAAATATATCTATATTTAAATTTGAATCTCTACATTTGAAATTTGAATCTTCATAAAAATATCAAATCTTTGATATCGTAGTAATTATAATATGATATCAAATCTTTAAGATTTGATTAGCTCTCTATGGCTGTATTTTGTATTATAAGTTCAAACAAATTACAATTAAAGATCTCTATTTATAGAGATAATACAAAGTATAATAGGAAAATATGCCTATATTTAAATTTGAATCTCTACATTTGAAATTTGAATCTTCATAAAAATATCAAATCTTTGATATCATAGTAATTATAATATCATATCAAATCTTTAAGATTTGATTATGATATTATCTCTAACATCCTCCCTCAAACACAAGATGGAGAAATCTGAAATCTTGTGTTTGAAAAATGAGATCTGAAGGTGATCGGACCTTGAAATCGTAGATCCTTGCTCCCTTGCTGCGATTTTTCTTTTCTTTTCTTTTTTCTTTGAATTTGATCGGACCTTGAAATCATATCATAGGCACACAACCTTGAAGAGTGGCTGAAAGTGATCGGACCTTGAAATCATAGGCACACGAACCTTGCCAAATATATCTCATGTTCTATCTTTTTTTTCTCTCTTTCTCTCTTTCACTCATCTTTTTTTTTTCTCTCATCGCAAATGGTGATTTGCTGTAAGTACAGCGAAAGTGAAAATTCACCAATAAAGCTCTTGACTCTCTACAAGAAGATGCGGAAGACATGTTTTGTTGCTCTGATACCAAGAAGAAAAAGGCTAGAGTGAAGAGGGAAGAGAAATAGTAACAAAAGACAAGAGATTTTAAGTGGTTCGGTCTAGAATATCTACATCCACTGTGAAAAGCCCTCTATGGCTATATTTTGTATTATAAGTCCATACAAATTACAATTGAAGATCTCTATTTATAGAGACAATACAAAACATAATAGGAAAATATGCCTATATTTAAATTTGAACTCTACATTTGAAATTTGAATCTTCATAAAAATATCAAATCTTTGATATTATAGTAATTATAATATCATATCAAATCTTTAAGATTTGATTATGATATTATCTCTGATAAGCTTGTAATTAGATGCCATTTCTCCTTACGTTATCCGAGTCTTAAGAAGTGAGAAAGAGCCCTCTTGCGTCATTGCCAACTTCGGAGGGTGGCATCACGTAATTCCATCAGAATGATGCATGTAAGGGTTTTCGGAACAGCTTCTTGATCTTTGGGGATGAAGATGCATATATGGTTTCTGATACGTATAATAATTTAATTAAACGATGAAGCTAGACTTTAATCCTTTTAACTATTTTTTTTTTAAGTTATATCTTAATTTCTCAATCAAGATACATTCAAAATCAATTTATCAATATTTGAAATTATCGTTAGAATATATGACAAATGTCACTCATCAAAATCTTAACATTTTTAAATGGAAGAGAGCGTATACAGTGGAAACATATTTCGGAGTTCAATGAGCAATGTGTTAAATTTAGTAATTTAGGGGTGTAAATTGTAAAAAAAGAAAAAATTAATACTAAGAAGATGCAAATATATTTTATCAAAATTATATTGTAGGGTTAATTACAATTTTTTCCCTCAAACTATCACCTGATTCTCAAATACCCTCACAAAATTTAACTCGTTGCAACTTGTCCCTACAAAATATGCTTCTCGTTGTGATTTCATCCCCTAACCTGCTAAACTTGTTACATTGAACGGTTTTCGTCCCACGTAAATGACACGTGACCTTTTCTTTACTTGAAAAGACAAATTTGATCAGCTCGATTCTAAGTTAATCTTTTTTTTTTAATAAAAAAAATCATCTAACTGCATATTATTTTTTGGCTCTACGAATTGTTAGAAGCACTGTAAAAGACTAGAGAGAACTCAAACAAGGGTAAATTATCTTTTCAAATAAGGAGAAAGTGACGTTTCATTTATGTGGGACGGAAACCGTTCGATATAACAACCACTACAGAAATAAACACCTATAGCGGCGGCCGGAAACCGCCGCTATAGGGGCCAAAACCGCTGCTATAGGATATAGCAGCGGTTTTTTAGCGGCAGTCAAGACCGCCGCTATATCGCCATCGGACAGCCCTATAGCAGCGGTTGTAGAGGCCGTTGGTGTATACGTCGGCTCTATAGCGGCGGTCTGACCGCCGCTATAGAGCCAACGTTTTGCCGCGGACGTTCTGTAGCGGCGGCCAATTGACCGCCGCTACATGTTTTTAGCAGCGTCTGATATAGGGTTATAGCGGCGGTTAGGTGACCGCCGCTATAACCCTATACGTTGGTTTCACCTATAACGGCGGTCACTGACCGCCGCTATAGGTTTGTTTTTTTTTTCATTTTTTTTTTGGGTTATATTTTCCTACCATACAAATTTGATTATAAATTTTAATTGATTAATGCAAACAAAGAAAAGTGCAATAAAACAAAATATATTTCATTATAAGGGGGTCTTACAAGTTTTGCATCAAACAAAAATAAGTTAATGGTATTTTCTCAATAGACTAAAAACTAACAAGTCATGACATTAAGTACAAATAACTCTAAATTTAATCCTCTCCACCTTCAGCACCATCTGCTCCTGCACTTTCTGCGTCATCGGCATTGTCTGCTATTACAATATTGTAAAATTAACAAACAGTAATGACATGAACAAAGATAAAAGAGCTTAGTACATACTTAAAATTAAATTAATGGCAGTATTCATTTATGTTTGTATCTTACCAACACTCGTTTTCCGACTTGCATGAGATGATCTATGAATTGCTGGTGAAACCTGATTGTTATTGGGAACATCTTGGTATTGACGTTGCTCCTACAACAGTTAAACAAACATTAATTAACTACGAAATATACATAAATAGAGTCAATAGTAATATTTGAGGATAAGTAAATAAAACTTTTACCCAAGCTTGTGCCATCATTTGTATTGTAGATTTGAGCGATGCTACTTCAGACTCCAACATCTGAACTCTATTTTCCATAAATACGCTCTCTCGTTACTAGAGGATGTAGGCTGACTGGATCTTACGTTGGTGTTGGCAGGATGAGATGAAGGAGTTGGTCCTAATCCAACGCCGCGAATGCGACCATGTCGTTCTGGACCAATCACTTGTGCATATCGGTCAGATGGTGACCAACCGATGCTGCCATCCACTCTAAATTCGTTGGAAGTTTGTGAACTTCCTGAATCGTTCAGTCCAATCTCCTCCATTCGCCTCTGAGAGAGTACAACGTACAATTAAATTTTGAATTAATATTCGCACATTGAAATCAAAATTGTAATAATGACATACTATTTTCTCTGCTACGTCCGGATTTATTGGAGATCCGTCAGAACGCATATGGACAGTTTTATATAAATCCGCTCGATTGATTGGAACTTGTTTCTCTTTTTCCTGCATCACAAACACGAATTCGTGATGAAATTGTAAATTACAAATAAGAATGACAATGATAAGTACTATACTATTAAACAAACTAATGAAAGTACTACATACCAATTCGTGAGCATAACGTGCGAAGCTCTTTGATCCTGCAGTGTGGACCGTCGTTTGGAGCGATCTATTTTGTTTTCCAGCATGACTTCGATGCTACATTAACATCAAGACAGTTAAAATTAATAAGAAGTTATATTCATAAAAATTATAATACAAATAAATAAATGTCATACCCGTCCTGCATCAGAATACCAAAAATCGACTAATTTGCAAAATTGCTCCAAATTAACGTCTGTTGGAGCATTATTTTTCACATACTGAGGCGTAAAGGCCTCATCAAAATATTTTTGCTTTAAACTACACTTGTAGTTCCTCCATTTCTCTCCTAAATCTTTGAGGAACCAGCTCTTGACAATATCCCCCAATGGAGGCTCGGGGATTGTAAACCGTTTCTGCAAAATATACCCCAAGAGTTAGGTGCGTCAATTATTAAATTCATATAGTTGAATAACAATTGTGACAAATAACCAAAATTATACCGTCATGAGGCTCCAACAGTCCTCTTTTATTGACATTGGGACTTTACGTCAGTCCGCTCTTTTCTTCAAAACTAGCACCACAACAGCCTATTTATTACTAATTAACTCAAGTTCAGTTTAACTATTTTCAAAGTAATGACGTATTCGGTTTTTTGTTTGGTGTTGAAATATTAAGATCTGATGTTTGTGCTAATAAAAAAAGTTGTCTGCATATTGAAAATTTTATTAAGCATGACATATTCGATTTGGATTTATTTTCTAAATTAAAAGTTTTAAAAGAAGTAGGAAAAATAGAAATTTGTACTCCATTAGAAATACTTAAGTTAATAAAAAAAAACTAGATTGTTTTCCAAATTGTTTTATTGCATATAGAATATTACTTATCATATTTGAAGTTTTTTGAAAAAAAAATCATAAAAAATTATTTACTAACAACTATGTGTGGTTTAGCAATTTTATCTATTGAAAATGATTTATTGGCTAAACTTGAATACAAAAGTTTAATTATTAATGTTGTATCTAAAAAGACAAGAAGCAAATTTATGATTTAATTTTCAAATTTTTTATTTTTCTTCAACAAAAGGCCTAGTTTTCGTGATTTGCTTTAAAGCTCCCTTAAATGTTGAGCCGTTGACCCTTAACTTGGGTAACAATATTTGAGCATAATATCTTCTGAAAACAAAGCACGGAAGAAATATCTTTTAAGCATATCTTGTAATGCCATTTACGTCCCCAAAACAAATATGTATTCTCATTAATTACAACTACTATATCTTCAATTTCCAACATAATTGGAAACATTTGAAGCAAGAGATAAAATTGAAATATGATAAATGAATATCGAGGAAACTTAAACGACATATTGAAAAGGGTCAAGTTCGCCCCCCAAAAAGAAGAGAGACAAAAAAAAAGATAATTAACTAGGAAAAACCATTAAACATAGTGCTTATGTATCCAGTTCCTACACATCTGGCTCTACTGAGAAGTGTACTGATCAGGTTAGGAGTACAATAACAAATTCCGACATTCTAACAGACTTTACAGTCCGAGTATTAGTTAAGTAAAGAACTTACTCGCAAGGAGTATAATTCAAACTATGTTCTAATTAACCATCTTTTCTACAGCTATGTTCTAATTAAGCCATCTTTGCACACTCTCCAATTATATGAAACCTTTATTTTCATTCTAGGAAAATATACATTTAGGCATTTTGAAAGTCTTAACTCACGATAGTGAACGTACGTGATCGAGCTGGGCTATAAGAAAGGTGCAGATCACTTATCAGTTGCCACTTTATGCAGCAATCGATTGCTGTTTTTAATTACCGGGTCAGTTACCACTTTATGCAGCCATTGATCGTAGAATATTGTTGAAAAAAGGTAACATGCATGACTGATCATTTCATGATGCAAAAGACCTGGAGAAATTATCAACCATCTAATCCTGAATCGAGATCTTCTAGGAAAGTGTCTAATGGGTAACCCATGCCAACGTAATTGCTTGGCCCCCAAACATGGCAAATGCCCGCTAATAATGCCAATAATATACCCTCGGATGCATGCTAATTGAATGGAATATATGACTTTGGGTGATCTTCGACCCAAAGCGTCTAAATGACGACAGGGAACAGTACGCTAATAATATAAAACTGCACTTCAGTGAATAATTATTGATATTCTGTTGCCGGCCTCTCTCTCTCTCTATATATATATGAATGGATTAATTATTGATATTCCGTTGCCTTTTCCTGAGCATATCCGAGCTTTGGCCCAAAAACGATATGTCTCCCAAAGACTTTTCGGGGTCGATGAATGGTGGATAGAAGGAATAAACTTTGGATTTGGCTATAGCGTCAAAAGGAAGAGATCGAACAGTGGAGAAAAGTGGATGCATGTGAATGTCGTGTTTTTTTTTTTTTGGTTTTCTGGAGGTTCATTGTTTCTGTCGTGATGAGCCCGCACGAGCTGCCACTGTTAATCTGTATTGTATTATTCCTTCTTCACTAATTTTTTTTTTTTACAATTTATGCATGGTATCCCACGTTAATGGATAAATTATTCGATCTGGTTAATTGGCCGGTCGGATCACTTCTTGAGTCACCTGATTGATGCAGCTTTTATGCAATTAATAGGAAAGCATTGGGGAACCCATGTGGATGAGTGGCAGAGAGAGCTAATTAGATGCAATTTCTTCATATGTTATCCGAGTCTTTAGATGTGACGAAGAGTCATCTTGCGTGATTGCCAAATTGGGAGGGTGGCATCACGTAATTACATCAGAATGGTGTAAGGATTTTCAGAGCTGCTTCTCTTTAGGGGTGAAGATGGTTTCTGATACGTATAATAATTTAATTATATGATGAAGATAGACTTTACGCTTTTTAATTATTAAATTTTGGGATTCATTACAATTTTGCCTCTCGAACTGTCACCCTACAACATCATGCATGGTGAAATCTTCCAACTTATCTCAAGAGCCGTTCTATATCTGAACACTGAACAATTTTACAAATCTCATGTTGGCTCTTATTTTAAGGCATAATTGCACCTAGGGCCCTTGAGATATCACAATATTGCAAATAAGCCCCTAAGATAATGTTTTCAACAAATAGACCCTTGATGTCAAGTTCTTATAAAAAAAATAAGCCCTTCCATCTACTTCCAGTCAAACTCCTTAACGGCATTTGCTGACTAGGATTTAAAATTAGGTGACCCTCATTTTTAAGTGGACAAGTAGCACTTATTGATTGGTTCTAACGTAGATTTTGAAAAAAGTATGGATACTAGATATAAATATAAAGGCATTTCCGTATTTTGGAAGGTTGGAATCGTCGTGACATTTTGCTGAAATGCCAAACCAAGAAATGTTAGGGTGGTCTAAAAACAGTCCCGATACGTCAATATATATATATACACATCAAACAAATTCATATCTTGAAGGTTGGAATAAAATTCATGATCACCTTTTTGGCTGAAACATATGGCATATATAACGGAAAATTACATCGGATAAGAATAACTTAGAGAGCGAGGTGGAGTGGTATAAGCCATTGATAGAACAAGAAATCTTCTTTATATGTAATTTTTCAGGTCCAAAACGAACAATTCTTGTTAGTTAGCCTTGGATATGCATGAGGAAGAATCTATGCTAGTGGTGAAGCCGAAAGTGTTGCATCTACATATATGCAACTTTTAAATATTTCTTTTGGCTTGCGGACCCACATACATCAATCAATCCCTCAGCAATGGAATGGTTATTTAGGCACCGCCTTTACTCGATAACATATTCCTTCAAATTTCCTGGAAAGGAACAGTACCATCATGATTCGAATTCTTTGAAGCACTCATAAAGGCATATTGCATAAAAGTACTTACTGGAAATGAAAGTCTAGTTTGAATAAGAATCCAAGATTAGTAGGGTCCGATCGATCCTTTAATTTCTTTTTGTGGAATTAAGTTGATGTACTGGAATCGTATAGTTCTGTTCATGACCGAATATCAGCGTGTCATGGAGTTATTCTCTTAGGATAGAAAAGAAAATAAGAGAAAAAAAAAAAAAACTAGTGTCCAATAATGTGTTGAATGTATAACTTAGAGCTGACGCCTTGTAGTAGAGGCTTGACCAAAAGATTTAAACCCTATGTTTGGTTCGATATAAAACCTTTTCTAAGACAACAGTTGAAAATTTTTTCTAAAAAAAAGTAGCAATTTTTCCATAACTCATATATATGTTAAAACACTCCCTAAAAACTACAAATTAACCCGGCAGCCAAAACTAAAAATTTATATTGTTGTATAGAAACCTTATCGAATATTAGGCGAATGTTCTAACGTAACAAACAATGTTCGAACGAGACCCACGAACTCAAATATTACAGAATCGACCTTGAGACCTCATTTCTTTATCCTCTCAAAACACCACAAATTGCCTTAGTTTCTTTTTATACAAATCTTATGTTTTTTTATCTTATTCTTGTAGGAATATACTCAAATAAAGTTTCTTTGCGTTTTGAAGGAAAGATTTATCATCTCTATCGATAAATTTCTTCGATCCAAAGTATCTAAATGTTGAACAGGGAACAGTAGGTAATAACTTAAAACTGCACCTCACTAAATAATTATTGATATTCTGTTGCCGATCAAATTCTATATATATTATGTGGGTATAGTTGATGGGTGCCAGATGCGGCAAGCTCGAGTGGTTTAATTTGGATGTACTGGGCGAATCAGAATCCACGGGAGGCTGCTTCTTCTATCTATGTATGTTGCTTTAGTAAACGTTGTTCATGTGGCTCTGCTTTTTTGGACGAAACCGAGTTACTGCTGTTTGGCGATCTACGCTATATATATAGCCTTTAGGCCATCCCACGAAGTGTTTATACAATTCTTATGGTCATCTTTTTGGTCGGAGATTTTGAGAGATTTTCTGTTTTTTGTTTTTGATCCCCTAAGACAGCTTCATATAGATATATATATATATTTCGATAAAGGGGCCGGCCACCAAGTGAACAGGATCACTGGTTTCCAGCAGCCTTCATTACATCACACATAAACAGCGGCGATCGAAAAGATCTACTTACAAATAGGCTCACAGACACGCCCCGACACAAAAGAAGACACCTACGCTCTCATATTTAGCTTTTAGCAGAGAATTAACTTGTTGGCCACATATGTTACAAAGAGAACATCAATATTTCACCGACAGTTCTTTTTTTTAAGTTTTTCAGGACATGATCGATAAACTTTTCAAACTCCTCTTTGTCAATGAACCCATTGTGGTTCTCATCAGCATGGAGGAGTTCCAGAAAAGCTCTCATCGGAGGCCACCTCGATCCAATCTGTTCGAATGCCTCCTTCAGCTCGCTTATTGACAGCCTTCCATCTTTATTTTTGTCGTGACGGTTGAAAACACCTACTAGATCATCCCTAGTATAGGTAACGGCCGGACCAACAGATTTAGGGGTCATCTTTGTGGATAGCGCAACCCTCGCCATTATGTTGGAGACTTTGGCACAGGCTTCAACAATGACTTGTCCTCAACTCACTGGTCGTCTGCACCTCATAAAGAGCTTAGGGAGTCGCAATGATTTATATAGCTAGAGATCTGGGTACTGTTACAGCTTACTCATCACTTTATTCTACGTCGTTATACGGGTATCTTATTTTGTGGCAAGTGTACGTCTTTATTCTAAAATGAGAGTATTAATTATACGTATATATATACAAAAGAAAAAAAATAGTGGGGAATCAATAAATAATCACAAGTTGATACGATCCACAAATCCACGATTCCAGCCACTATATTTGATATATACTGCAGGAGTACACATTTCTGGTTTACGAATATTAGTCACATGCATTAATTTCTATCAAATTGTTAAGAGAGAAGCAACATGTTTATATATATATATAAACGCAAGCTATCCGAAGACCAACAACACAAGTTTTGAAGCCTTTACCATTTTCGTTCAGATTCGATTCCCATGCAAGAATTATAGTCTGCGCAGGAGAAGCTGAGGGCATACATAAGGAAATCCGATTCACAGGATATACAACTTTTTTGTTTCTTCGACCTCTTTTTTCTTGCTCAAATTTATAAAATTGTGCTCCCTCATGCAAGATCATAAGTTGCGGGCTGGTTTTCATTCACCTTCTACATTTCTCACGTGCAAATCGGAATCTAAAAGGAAATGATGAAAGCTTCAAAACGTGCGTTGAGGGTCTGCAAGTAGCTTAAGTTTTATTTTCTTCTCATTTTATCAGGGCAAAATGGTCTTTTAACGTGTATTGAGGGTCACGTGGAATAGATTTCATTTAAATTGATGTCTCAAATTGGTTAACGGATAGAACCACAACAGCAACATAATTTACTAACTAAGTTACAACGAGTGATAATTTAAGGATATAAAATGAGAAAAGTGTGATAATTTAATTTTTCCTTAAAAAACTAAATACTTGTTTTAATTTCCCAGTCCAAATGTTTTGAGGAGCTAGTCTACTGAATCATTGAAGGTTGAACAATTAAACACCCCACTTCAACGAGAATCTAATCCTGGACCAATCCGCAAAAGCTACGTCCCTTTTGCCTTTTCCTCGTGAGCACGTACGAGCTTTGGCACAAAAACGCGATATATCTGCCAAAGACATTATTCGCGGATCAGGGCGGCTCAATAAAAAATTACGGCCTAAGGCTATATTAAAAACTAGGTCTTATAAATTTTAATAAAAATTTGACTTTTTGAGATGCAAAATTACTAATCAAACTTTTATATTCAAGATTTGTTAATATGTTACTTTCAATTGATAGAATGGCTAATCTATTTAGTCTTTCTTGTGACATCGTCAACCGTAAATAGGATTTTATTAGTTTAAGTTTTGAAAAACTTCTTTCTCCAGAAGCAACTGTTACTGTATTGTTAAGAGTATTCTATAAGCAATGCATGCATTTGGAAAACAATCTAATTTTTTTATATAATTTAATGTTTCAATTGGAGTATTGTTTTAGGTTGTAAAACTTCTTTTAATACTTTTAATTCTGAAAATAAATCCAAACCATCTATGTCAGAATATTCACCATCTTTAAGAAAACTTTCAAGATTAAGACAATATTTTTTAAATCAGCATTCTCTAAAGATTTGAATTTGTTAATATTAAATAAGAAACCAAAAATATTTTCATATACTGTGAATTGTTCAAATCTATTTTGAATTGAAGAAATAGCTTGATCTACTATATATATGAAATAATCAATTCTAAAAGTTTCTTCAACTGATTTTATTGTTTCATCATTAACATTTTCTTCGAATTGTTTTTTTCTATGTATTATTCGTTTTTCACGAAATATAGGTTCAATTTCCATTTCAATTGCAATCTCTTTAGATGAAATTAAAGCAGATACAAATCCAGTTTCCCGAAAAAATTTTCAATAAGAAATAAGCCCTTTTAATTAATCTATGGCAACATCGATATGCATATCTATATTTATATAAGAGAATTGAGATTAATTACCATTATAAATTTAGTCGTTGATAAATTTTGCGGCAATTTCCATTTTATACACAAAAACTTATTGATGTGAAACTGTGATAAGAAAAGTTTTCTATAAATTTCCTTAGGCGATTCTAATGTCAGACTGCCGTTAAGAGAGGCCAATTACTTGCTATTGCAATAAGAATGGCATCTTACATATCACTTCAAAGGCATCGTTTTTCTGCGCATATTGTCACTTCAGAGTATCAAAGGCCCCGTTTTTCTGTGCAGAGTAAGGCCTTTTTTTACTATTTCATTTTTGCTTACAAATTACGTCTTTTACACTTCTCTTCTTACACTTCTTTTCACGGTTTTCACGGAAAAAGGCTGCATTACAATTTTCTTTCATTTAATGCTTACACTCCTTTCTTTTGCATGTCAGTACGTTTTGTTTTACATGTTTACAAGTTGCTTTCTTTCAATTTGTTGGCTTGTTTTTTCAGCACGTTCTTTTTTTTTTTTTAATTCTCTAAGTTACGAGGCCTTGCTCAAGGTGGGGCCTTAGACAACTGCCTAAGTTGCCTTACCCTTGAGCCGGCCCTATCGCGGATGATGCATGGTGTATAGAAGGAATAATTGGGTTTGGCTAAAGCGTCAAAAGAAAAGATCAAACAGTGGAGTAAAGTGGATGCATGCATGTACGTGTATGTCGTGTTTTTTGTATTGTATTATTCCTTGTTAATTTGAATTGTATTATTCCTTGTTCACTACTCTTCTCTTTTTTTTTTTCAATTTATGGTATCCCACATTAATGGAGAAATTATTCGAACTGGCGAATTGGCCGGTTGGATGACTTCATGAGTCACCTGATTGATGTAGCTTTTTTGCAATTATTAGGAAAGCATCGGAGAACCCACGTTGATGAGTGGCAGCCAGCTTGTGATTAGATGCCATTTCTCCTTACGTTATCCGAGTCTTAAGAACTAACGAAAAGCCCTCTTGCGTCATTGCCAACTTCGGAGGGTGGCATCACGTAATTCCATCAGAATGATGCATGTAAGGGTTTTCGGAACTGCTTCTCGATCTCTAGGGGTGAAGATGCATATATGGTTTCTGATACGTATAATAATTTAAATAAACGATGAAGTTACACTTTAAACCTTTTAACTAATTTTTTAAAAAAGTTATATCTTAATTTCTCAATCAGGATACATTCCAAATCAAATTATCAATATTCGAAATTATCGTTTGAAAATATGACAAATGTCACTCATCAAAATCTTAACATTTTAATTGGAAGAGAGCGTATACAGTGGAAATATATTTGGGAGTTCAGTGAGCAATGTGTTAAATTTAGTAATCTAGGGGTGTAAATTGTAAAAAAGAGAAAAATAATAGTAAGAAGATGCAAGTATAATTTTATCAAAATTATATTTTAGGGTTAATAACAATTTTTCTTCTCAAACTATCACCTGATTCTCAAATACCCTCACAAACTTTAACTCGTTGCAACTCGTCCCCACAAAATAAACTTTCCATTGTGATTTCATCTCCCAACTTACTAAAATTGTTACATTGAGCGGTTTTCGTCCCACAAAAACGACACGTGACCTTCTCCTTACTTGAAAACACAAATTTGACTAGCTCGATTCTAAGTGAATATTTTTTTTTAATAAAAAAAAAAAATCATCTAACTACATATTACTTTTTGGCTCTACGAATTGTTAGAAGTACTGTAAAAGACTAGAGAAGACTCAAACGAGGGAAAAATTATCTTTTCAAATAAAAAGAATGTGACTTGTTGTTTATGTGGGATAGAAACCGTTCGATATAACAACTTTAGCAGGTTGGGAGATGAAATTACAACGAGAAGTATAGTTTGTGAGGGTGTGTTATAACAAATTAAAGTTTGTAGAAGTATTTGAGAATCGAATAATAATTTGAGGCAAAAAATTATAATTAATCCTATATTCTAAATATGTGAATATACCCAACGTACGATGACGAGTAATTTGAGGGCCTGGACAAGTAGCTTTTAGAACTATGTGACTTAATTTATTATGTGGGCTAACTCTCTGTACTGTTTGAGAGACATCTCTTTGTCTCTTCTTATTACAATGCTGGCCTTAAAAATAATCATTCCTAGAGGCCCTTTTTCTTGGCCCACAAACTTCGAACTGTTGGATTGGATCAAGTTTTGGTTCCTCTCCAATTTAGCTTTTATCTTTTAACTCACCCGAGAACGCGATCGAGGGATACAAGAAAAGGTGCAAACTTATGATCAGTTGCCACTTTATGCGTGAATCGATTCCTGTTTTACCGGGTCAAAAGGTTTTGAGGCCTGCCTTCTAGAATCGAAAGGCCATGCTCGAGGAATATTGACCAAGTAAAATATTAGACCTATAAGCGTGTTCCATAGTTAATTTGCTCTATCACATTGGTGTAACGTCAAACCTAATTAATCTAATTGGAAGAATATCTGCGTTTAGACTTCAGGCCATCCATCCGACGAAGTGTTTATACAATTCTTATGGTCATCTTTTTGGTAAGTGATTCTCAGATTTTCTGTTTTTGGTTTTTGTTCCCCTAAGACTCTATATATGCAGATTGCAGAGGGACATTCCCTACTTCCATACACAAGATTTAAGAGATTAATTGTTATATTTTGTGTTCCATTGTGAGTTGCCTATAATTGATTTGCGCAAAGAAAGGGGTAGAAAATATTTAGCTGTGTTTCTTTGTTAGTGTTTACCCTAACAAAGTGATATTAGAGCCATGTTCATTATCTGTATGAATTAAATGGAGGATTCATCTCGAATACTACAACGGTTTCTACGCTTAAAAACATGCTACAACTTTCATAAATTCAGGTTCCGTATCTTGAAAATACAGTGCCATAGAAGATTAAAAAAGAAAAGAAAAGCTAGTTGTATGCAAGCTGTAGAAATGACAATACTACAAGTTCGTAGGAATGGATTGGAAATACACCCCCCATATATAACATGCACGTACCATCAAGATCATAACGAGATTTAGTTAACGCTGTAACGATGTTTCAAAGCATATTCAACAAGATTGTCCAACTCGGACTCGCTTATTTATCCGTCTCCATTACTATCGGCAGGGCCGATTGCTTGGAAAGGTTGCCAGCCTGAGGCAGCCGAACCAAGGCTGCGGAAGGCATTTCTAAGCTCTTGCCTGTTTAGCCGGCCGTCTCTGTTTGTGTCAAAGCGTTTAAACATACCTCTCAACTGCTCTTCAGTGTATGGCAGCTGTGGCACGGTCTTGTGATCCATTCCCTTAGAGCAACTGGAGGCCACATTCTTTTGGCGAATTATGTACGGCTGAGGCATATTGTACTACTCGCTGGAACTTGGATTTTTGACAATGCTTCCGAAAGCAGGAAAAGCTATATAAGTATCTACTTGGTTCTGGTTTGCATAGGGAATTAGATGGTATTTATATTGGTTATCCAAAGCAGAAGTTTACCCAAAGGAAAGAAATTAGGAATCTAAAACATTCTTAACTCAATATCTGGAGGGCCCGCAAAGAAAACTTTAAAACTTCGCAATTTGAATAACCATGCATTAGTTGGTCGGTCGGTGGCACTTTTATTAGATTGGAACAACTCGATAGCACTCTATTGCTTCAGCCAGAAGATCATCAAATTTAACAAAAAAAAAAAAAGCAATTTGTTCGGAACGTACGTTCGGATCTTTTATTGTTGGATGTCATTTGGCATGTTTGGAAGTACTAATAAACCCTTAAATTTATAGATTTTGAGTCAACTATCTTATGTTAAACACTTGATATCTTTTTCTAACCTGAGAAACCGAAAATTCTTTAGCTCCAAAGGTGGAGACTAAAATATTTCTATTGTAATATTCCGCAATAGCAAAATATCGGTTTGGCTGAATATTGGTTGGATTAATTGCTTACGTACTCTCATGATTTTGGCTTAATTTAGTCCATATTAAATTAAGCCTCTTTTGCTACTTGGTTTCTTTTTCCTACCTAAATGAATATCATATCTACATATTTATAATTTCATCTAAAGGATATTGAAAATTTATATTGGCTTAGCAAAAAAATTCATATATTATCCCGGAAGGGCTGGAAATAAGAAAATTTGGACAGAAGGCCCATCTTGTCCCTCAAAATTGAATGGCTCATATATAACCCCACCCTGTCAATTTTTTGCAAAATTATGTGATCCTTCTGAAGTGGACGGTTCAAGACTCAATATACAGTTGCCGAACCTAGAAGGGGGTGTTGAATATGTTCTCAAAAATTCTTAGTCCTTTTAAATTTACAACTGCACAATTTCAAAAGCACTATCAGCAAATTTCAAGAGTACTCAAGCAACAGTATATTATGCGGAATTAATAACTCAATATGGACAAGTTATTGCAGATAATCAATTCTACAATATACTCAAGATTTAAGTTCAAAGAACAAAAGATTAACAATTGCAAAGTAACTAAATTCTACATTATCACAATCACACACAAAGACACCAAGAGTGATTACGAAGAAAAAACCCGCTTGAAAGAATCTTTCAAGAGGTAAAAACTCTCCAGGCCAGAAAAGGCCAATTTAAGCGAATTCATTAGAAACTTCAAACTCGGTACACAGTGATCTATAAACTACCCAACACATCCCATTGCTAATCTATTCTACTGTTACCTTACCTGGAATACAACATCTAGATCTGTCTCTTACAAGGAATAAGGAACTTCTCTTCCATTTGAAGTTTTTGATTCCAAAAACAGATCTTCACAGCTAAGTCAATCTTTCCACAGACCACGTGTAGTTGGGTTATTCACAACTTGGTAGATCTCCAGCAACCTCTAGAGTTTACCTTCTTAATCAAGGTTTATCTTGGTGATCAAAATCAAATATGAGATAATGGGGGAAAGAAAAATCTCGTAGGGTTCAATCTCAATTCTTACGCAACAAACTACAGAAACATTAATAGAAAGGGTATCTTGAAGAAGGCTCTGGAAGCAAGGTCTCTCAAGGGTATAGTTTTTGGAACCTTATCAGAGCATGTGAGAAAAATGGTTTTTATTCTCTGGAGAGTCGAAAGGAAGGTTCTCACGAAGTTCCAGTCTTCTTGAATTTTGAGCGCATCTGTTAAAGTCGTTATAATAGGCTTTTGCAAGTTTGATCAAACTGTAAGTGAACTCTAATCAAACTTCGAGTGCTTCACAAATATCAATGTTCCGGCTTCGCATTAGTGAACTCCACGCAGACTTCAATCAAACCTTGACTATTCCCAGATGATCACCAATTGTGTTGAAACACTGATCGTGAGCAAGACTAGTTCAATAAACACAAATCTTAGGAATTAATACAGACATGTCATGAAGTCTTTACACCAACTTAAAATACATTAACACCTTCGAATTTGGGGATGACGAGAAAGGCTCTTCCTCTTCGTCACTTCCCAAGGCCCAGATAAAAGCAGAGAAACTGGGGACGTATAATATATATATGCATGGTTTTCTGCTACACATGGGCGATATGATATATATGCATCTTTTTGTGCTACACATGGGTTGCTCAGATGGTTGGACGGGTGAGACAACATGCTAGACTCCTAATTATAGACACCCTATATTATGTCTTAAAAATAGGAAGTACTTTTATAAAAGTAAAAAAAAAAAAAACTAAAACTAAAACTTTGAAAATATAATTTAATGAAAAGTCTAGAAAATACGAGCATCTAAAATTGATTTGCAAAATTGAAATTGAAAATAATAAAAAATTCATTGCATCCTAAAAACTAGTACTTGCAGTAATAACAGTCTAATTAACTCTATTTTAGTCCATTTTCCTAAATAATAGTACCACTCTCCCCAAATTCTTCCTTTCAGAACTAGCACCTGCCTATTTATTACTAATTAACTCAAGTTCAAGTTTAACTATTTTCAAAGTAATGACATATTCGGTTTTTTGTTTGGTATTAAAATATTAAGATCTTTTGATGTTTGTGCTAATAAAAAAGATGTGTCACCATGTTGAAAAATTTCTTAAAAATGACATTTTTCGTTTGGATTTATTTTTGGAATTAGAAATTTTAAAAAAAGTAGAAAAAATAGAAATTAATACTCCATTTGAAATTCTTAAGTTAATAAAAAAAAACTAGATTGTTTTCTAAATTTTTTATTGCATATAAAATATTACTTATCATATTGAAAGAATTTTTTTGAAATTAAAAATTAAAAAAAAAAATATTTACTAACAACTATGTGTGGTTTAGCAATTTTATCTATTGAAAATGATTTATTGACTAAACTTGAATATAAAATTTTAATTAGTAATGTTGTATCTAAAAAGACAAGAAGTAAATTTATGATTTAATTTTTAAATTTTTTATTTTTCTTTTAACTACAAGGCCTCGTTTTCATGATTTGCTTTAAAGCTCCCTTAAATGTTGAGCCGTTGACCCTTTACTTGGGGAACAATATTTAAGCATAATATCTTCTGAACACAAAGCACGGAAGAAATATCTTTTGAAGCATATCTTGTAATGCCATATACGTCCCCAAAACAACTACGTATTCTCATTATTTACAACTTCTATTTCTTCAATTTCCAACATAATTGAAAACATTTGAAGCAGGAGATAAAATTGAAATATGATAAATGAAGATTGAGGAAACTTAACGACATATTGAAAAGGGTCAAGTTCGCCCCCAAAAAGAAGAGAGACGGAAAAATAAAGGATAATTAACTAGTAAAAACCATTAAACATAGTCCTTTTGTATCCAATTCCTATACATCTGGCTCTATTGAGAAGTGTACTGATCAGGTTAGGAGTACAATAACAAATTCTGGACACTCTAACGGACTTTACAGTCCGAGTATTAATTAAGTAAAGAACTTACTCGCAAGGAGTATAATTCGAAACTATGTTCTAATTAAGCCATCTTTGCACATGATATCGTAACTCTCCAATTATATGAAACCTTTATTTTCATTCTAGGAAAATATATATTTAGGCATTTTGAAAGTCTTAACTCACCAGTGAACGTACGTGATCGAGGGCTACAAGAAAGGTGCAGCTCACTTATCAGTTACCACTTTATGCAGCAATTGATTGCTGTTTTTAATTACAGGGTCTAAAGCTTTTGAGGCATGGCTTCTAGAATCGTAGAATATATATTGTTGAAAAAAGGTAACATGCATGACTGATCATGTCATGATGCGAAAGACATGGAGAAATTATCAACCATCTAATCCTGAATCGAAATCTTCTAGGAAAGTGTCTAATGGGTATCCCATGCCAATGTAATTGCTTGACCCCCAAACATGGCAAATGCCCGCTAATAGATATGCCAATAATATACCCTCGGATGCCTGCTAATTGACTGAAATATAGGACTTTGGGTGATCTTCGACCCAAAGCGTCTAAATCGCGAACAGGGAACAATACGGTAATAATATAAAACTGCACCTCACTAAATAATTATTGATATTCTGTTGCCGGTCGAATTTTCTCTCTCTCTCTCTCTTGTTATGTGGCAATAGTTGATGGGTGCCAGATGCGGCAAGCTCGAATGGATTAATTTGGATGGGGGCGAATCAGAACCCACAGAAGGCTGCTTCGTCTTTGTTGCTTTTGTAAATGTGGTGCACGTGACTCTGTTTTTACGGACGAAGCCGAGGTACGTAGTGCTGTTAAGGCAAAGGACTCGATCGACCTTCACAACCAAGTACTTTCCCGGGTCAAAAGGCAATGCTTGAGGAATATTGACCAAGTAGAATAATATCAGAGCTAGAAACATGTTCCATAGTTTGCTCTATCACATTGGTGTACCGTAAAACCTAATTAATCTAATTGGAAGAATATCTACGTTTAGGCTTTAGGCCATCCGACGAAGTGTTTATACAATTCTTGTGGTCATCTTTTTGGTCAGTGATTCTCAGAGATTTTCTGTCGCTACTACTTACGACGTTCGAATGGAGTGCCCTTCGTGTATTCCATAGATAGTGAACAGCACAAAGTTGATTGGCAAAATAAATTTCAACAGATCTGTATTGTTTATAGGAACCAGAATTCTTCTGATTTGGCTGACAGGAATATACATGGGACGAAGTCGCCGCACTATATTGCAATTTCGGGAAGAGAAGGGAAGTATAATCCGTGATCAGTTTAACTTCGCACGCAAGTTTCTACGCTTAAAAACATGCTACAACGTTCATACATTCAGGTTCCGTATCTTAAAAGTACAGTGCCAGAGAAGATTAAAAAAAACAAAAACAAAAACCCTGTAGAATTGACAGTACGAGTTTGTTGGAATGGATTGGAAATACACCCCCCATAAAATGGACCATCAAGATCATAACGAGCTTTAGTTAACGGTATAACCATGTTTCAAAGCATATCCAACAAGATTGTCCAACTCGGCCTCGCTTATTTGTCCGTCTCCATTCCTATCGGCATGGCCGAGTGCTCGGAAAGCTCGCCAGCCTGGGGCAGCCGAACCAAGGCTGCGGAAGGCATTTCTAAGCTCCTGCCTGCTTAGCTGCCCGTCTCCGTTTGTGTCGAAGCGCTTAAACATACCTCTCAACTGCTCTCCAGTGTATGGCAGTGGCACGGTCTTGTACTGATCCATTCCCTTAGAGCAACCGTAGGCAACGTTCTTTTGGCGAATTGTGTGAAGCTGAGCCGGCATATTGTACTACTAGCTCGAACTTGGATTTTGACAATGCTTCCGAAAGGAGGAAGAGTTATATAAGCGTCTACTTGGTTCTGGTCTGCATAGCGAATTAGATGGTATTTATATTGGTATTAAAAAAGCAGAAGAAGTTTACCCAAAGGAAAGAAAGAAAGGAATCTAAAATTTCTTATCTCAATGACTAGAGGGCCCGCAAAGAAATTTTAGAACTTCCCAATTTGGATAAACATGCATTAATTTGTTGGTCGCGCGGGGGCACTTTTAGATTGGAACAATTCGATAGCACGATCTATTCCTACGAGCAGAAGATCATCAAAAGTACCAAAAGAAAAAAGAAAGCAATTTGTTTGCAAAGGATCAATTGTTGGATGTGATTTGACATGTCTGTAAGTACGCTTTGATTTTAATTAGTATATGTATGTTCAATTTTAGAGTTTTTTTAGTGGACTTATAATATATATAACGTCTTCTACTTAACTTAAAAGTTTAAATTTATAAAATTTAATTAATTATGTTATGCTAACCACTTACACTTATAATCTTTTTTTAACCGGAGATTTTTAATGTTTATACTTTGATGTGTGTATATTTGAATTTTTTTTTTATATACAAAAAAATCAAAAATCATTAGCCTCGAAAGGATTTGCATTAGTAAGAAAGCTCGCCTGGTTGCTCAAGGCTATGAAAAAGAGTATGGTCCATATTATGCCGAGACATCACGTTCAGTCCAGTTGCTCAAAATGGTACCATTCGCACCGCTTACATTCAGCACTGGCCCAACTCTCATCCCAGTTAGACGTCAAGAACGCTTTCCTTCACGGAGATCTCAAAGAAGAGGTCGAGGCCAACCTCCCGGTTATGAAGACTCTATTCATCCAGACTATTTGGTGTAAGCTTTCAAAGGCTCTCTATGGACTCAACTCAAATAGGCTTTGAAAAATTAAGCCCAGCACTACTAACATTAGATAGTAGTTCAGCTGGATCACACCTTATTTGTTTGTCAAGCGCTTCATATATCCATCCTTGCCATTGAAGTTTTTTATATATATATATATATATATATATATATATATATATTACCGGCAATGATTCTGCTGCTATTCATCAAACGAAGCAACATCTTGGCAAGCAGTTTCATATGAAAGATCTTGGTCCTCTAACCGGGATTGAAGTTTTTCGGTCTCCGGGTATGCATCTAACTCAGCAGAAGTACGCCATGGATCTTCTAAGCCGCCATGGAATGCTTTACAGGTTGCCCCGTGTGACTCTAGCTTAATGCCAAGCTGTATTCTCATGATGGTGAGCTGCTATCAGATCCATCGGCCTATAGGAGTATGTATGGTGGGTGGTCTCCAGTACTTCACTCTGATTCGCCCAGAGATTTCGTTTGCTGTTGGACTTATAGACAAGTTTATGCAGTCTCCTCGCTCCCTCATTTAGTAGCTGCTAAACGTATTTTGAGATATCTAAAAGCTTGACTCTTCTGGAAACCTTGCCATTACTACCTACCCCTATTCTATTAGTCAAGCTTGGCAACCCCTACCTCTTAAATTAAAGCTGAAGTAAGGTATTAATGCTGGTGATGTTACAGATCGTCGCTCCACTACTGGCTTTTGCGTTTTCTTCGGTGACTCTCAACTATCTTGGAAGAGCAAGAAAGAGACAGTGGTTGCTCGCTCTAGTGCAGAAGCAGAGTAAAGGGCTCTTGCTGATACTACATCAGAGATTATTTTGTTGCGATGGTTACTTAAAGATATGGGAGTGACTTTTTCTGGGCCTACTATTCTCTTTTGTGACAACAAGAGTGCTATCAAAATAGCACACAATGATGTGATGTGTTTCATGAGCGAACAAAACATATCGAAATAGCCTTACTCACTTAGGGCACTTCGTTCGCCATCACTTTCTACAGGGTTCAATGCCATACATTTCCTCAGAGCTTCAGATCGCGGATCTTCTTACGAAGTCCCACACCACTGTGCGATTCCGATACTTAGTATCTAAACTTCAGATGTTATCCTTTGAGGCATCTTGACTTTGAGGGGGGGTGTTAAGCATATTGATTCATATTGATTCTGTATCTTCTGTATTAAGTAAGTAGGTCTTGCTATATATAGCACTTTCCTTTTTTTGATGCTTTTTCACATGTATATTATAGGGCTTTAAACCCTCAGTGAAATACATAGATTTTCACCCATTTTCAAATCAAACGATTCTATTTTAAAAAAAAAAAACAATAAAAAATTTATAGTAAGTAATCGAGGAATTAACTAAAACTACATTTGACTGACTATACTTCTCTTTGTCCCCCGCCGGGTGAGCCTAATATGAAAAATAACTCTAAAGGAAAGGAGGATACACGTCTTGGAGTAAAGGACAGAGCACAAAAAGCTTTTTTTCTGGAGATGGAGAGAAAAAAGTAAGCGGGGTGCTTTATCTCTTCCCTCCCGGTGTCCCCATTAGTTGATATACGGAATTGGAAAGGAATTCCAGATCATTCAGATTTCAGGCGGGAAATGGATG